>JNEU01000706.1:0-238853 GCA_000697475.1 Lichtheimia corymbifera B2541
ACAATTCTCAATCTTGGGACGGCAGTATCGATGGGTTGGCGCCCCATTTGGCCTCAAAGTCCTGCCAAGTATTTTCCAGGCAACTATGGCTTCACTGTTCAATCACCTTCCATTCGTTCAATGCTTTATTGATGACATAGTAATATTTTCTAAGGACATGCACGAACATATTGACCATGTGCAACAGGTTATCAACATTCTAACTAATGCCAATTTGATCCTTAATCCGGAGAAGTGCCACTTTGCCCAGCAGTCCGTATACCTCCTTGGCTTCTGCGTATCACAAACGGGCATAGCACTTGATCCACGAAAGGTAACGAATGTACAGACCTGGCCACGTCCTAAAACCGGGAAAGATATCATGAAATTCCTTGGTGTCATTACTTACTTCAGCGATTGGATACCCAACTTGACCAAGCTCACTGCTCCTTTGAATAAACTGCGTAACGCTGACTCATTGGACGGCCTCTGGCATGATACCCATGAATATTCCTTTGAAACATTAAAAGCAATTTTGTTAAAAGCACCTATACTTCGATACCCCAATATGAAATACCCTTTTTATGTCGCCACTGATGCTTCCAATGTTGGAATCGGTGCTGTATAATATCAAATAATTGATGGTGAAACACGCCACATATCGTTTGTTGCAAAATCCTTGAATGACGCTCAACGTAAATATACCACTACCAAGAAAGAACTATTAGCTATCATATATGCCCTCAAACAGTTCCACCAATATCTTTGGGGTCGTCATTTCACCCTCTACACTGACCACCGTGCCCTTGTATACCTGCATACCCAACGCGTGGCCAACTCTATGCTGGTCAACTGGCTCGATATCCTTTTAGAATACGACTTTACAGTTGTTCATCTTCCTGGTCTTGAAAACACGCTTCCTGATGCATTGTCTCGTTTGTTCCCGGCGGAATCAACGCTGGCAGGGGATGACGATGCTGACATTGTAACTGAAAATAACAAGCGTAAGAGAACAGGACAAAAAGGCAATACCAAACGTAGACGCGTTGATACCCGCCACATTAGAGCCAAAGCCACTCATTTAAGTGTAACATTACCATACGCTGACATGCTAACACCACCAGAAGGCGAACGTAAAGACTTGCTCATAAAAAAGCATGCTCTAGGCCACTTTGGTGCTGAAGCTATCACCCGATCCTTGCATAGCGATGGTATCCACTGGAACTCCATGCAAAAGGAAGCCGTTGAACTAGTACGACAATGTCCGGAGTGCCAAATCAACAACATTGTACGACACGGTTATCATCCTTTACGACCGATCCATGTATATATACCCGGGGATCAATGGGCAATCGATTTGGCAGGTCCATTTCGCCCTTCATTCCTTAATAATAATTACATCATGGTCATGGTAGACGTGTGCACACGATTCTGTATTATACGCCCACTACCTAATAAACAATCAGATACCATTGTACGAGAACTTATTACTCAATTTTGTACCTTTGGCTTTCCACGATACCTACAAAGTGATAATGGAAAAGAATTTGTAAATAGCCTTATAGAAAAGTTGGCTCAGGCCTCTGGTTTTGATCAAAGATTAACTACACCGTATCACCCACGTGCAAATGGCGTAGCAGAACGTTATGTACAAACTACGGACGCACACTCAAGAAGAGTATACGAGGTGCAGCAAAAGACTGGGACATCTTCCTACCAGCAGTACAACTTGCCATTAATTCCAAAATAACCAAACGCCATAATACCGCTCCTTTCAATCTTATGTTCGCCAGAAAAATGAATGCATTCAAAGATTACCGAGAAGAAAAAGGTTTACCACCTGTATCACCAAATGAATGGCAACAAAGAATACATGAAATGGAGACGATTGTATTCCCTGCAATTAGTGAAAGAGTGCAAGCTGTAATAAAGGCTCAGAAAGACCAATTCGATCGTAAACATTACATCGTTGACTTTAAAGAAGGTGATATTGTAAATGTAAAAGTAAGAGAACGTAAAGGCAAGCTGGATAGTACTGAATATGAAGGACCATATACCATTGTACATAAAACAAAAGGAGGATCATACGTCCTAAAAAATTCAAATGGTGATATTGAACCCCGCAATTATCAACCATCTGTGCTAAAGCTTATATCCCAAGATGAAGTTATACCCTGTGATGAACTATACGTTGTTGAAAGTATCTTAGCACATAAAGAGATCAAACCAGGAGTATACCATTATAAAGTAAGATGGAAAGGCTATGATGAATCTGATGATACATGGGAACCCGAAGAAAACTTCAGCCAAAGACAAACCATCCTTGATTACTGGAGTAAACTCCAAAAGACAGATCAGCCAGAGAAAGCATCCAAGTAATCTATATACCCTTTCTTGATACCAAACAAACATATCCAATATACCTTGTACAAATAGTTCCTGATTATCCATGTTGATCCTTATACCCTTTCCTACAGGTACGAAAGCGACCTGGCAGGGGATGATGTGGTAAACGTCAATAGGCCAAGTGCCAAATTAGACTTGCATGAAACATCGGTCGCTTTATTTGTATATAACACATCTTATACACCGAGTTGATATATCTAAGACATGACACAATACCGAGGATAATAATACATGCATAATGATAATGATGATAATAATGTAAATACCCGATACATAATAATGGGCATGAACAGTATATAAGTAGTGATATGGTATAGGTGAAATAAACATCAGTTCCAAGATACTTTCTTAGTCTCTTTATTGATTGAATCTTATCGTGCCCTTCACAACCTAGAAGTGACTGAAACCGATTAAGTAACCAAAGGAACTATCTGGAATCCAGTGAAACATCCGACTAGCATAAGTGTCATGTACAGTGACTCACAAAATTGTTCAAATGTGTGATATATCGAGATAGAAAGTGTGCGTGTGTGTGTCGTAAAAGAGCAGAAAGAGAACTGGTAGCAGTAAGTGTCCATGAGACTCAATAAGAGAAAAGAAAGACCAAGATTTATTTAGGGTGATTACGCACTCATGCTGAGTGTGAATAGAGATGGTGGGCTAGGCTCTCAGAATACGACAAAATGTTTTCTACTTTTGCATAAATCATCCTGTGGAGCATTCCCATCCATATAGAACATAGCCATATTATATATCATTCGATAGCGTATCTGATGGGGCACCCGTCAGTAATCACGTGACATGTGCAACGGTAATATTCATGCAGCCAGCGGGGAATACAAATGGTCGGCACACTTGAACAATTTTGAGGGTAACTACATCATGCTTTATTAATACTTGGTATAGCCTCCACCTGCCTTATAACAGGCCTCTATACGTCGTGGCATGCTTTCTATGAGACTTTCACAATATTCTTTCGTCATACACTTGTTCCATGTATAGGAAACTCGTTCCCAGAACTCGGTCATTGACTTGGCAGGCTCATCATAGAGAAGCAACTTGCGTTTGAGCTCTGCCCACATATGCTCGATGGGATTGAGGTCTGGAGAGTAGGAGGGCCATGGCAGAACCTCAACGGCATTCTCCTCGAACCATTGGGTGGCTTCCCGGGACTTGTGCTTAGGGTCATTGTCTTGCTGAAAGATAATGTCCTTCACCTCGAGGCCGTAATATTCCAATGATTGCTTGAATTCATCATCGAAAATGCTGCAATAGAGTTCAGCATTCATGGTTCCTTGAATTTTGGTGATAAACCCAGGTCCAGACCAGCAGAAACAGCCCCAGATCATGATACTTCCGCCGCCATGCTTGTATGTATGAATAACGTTGCGTTCACGTAATTTGCCATCAGGATCAATCCAAGTCCAATGAAGGCCATCACTGCCTAGACGGTTCACTTTTGTCTCGTCGCTGAAAACAACACGTTTCCAGTCCTCCACAGTCCAAGAACGATATGCTTGCGCAAACCGGAATCGTGCATTGCGACGGGATCGGGTCAATGGCAACACATTGGGCTTCTTCATTGCAACGTAATTGAGACGCTTCATTTCACGACGAATCGTTTCAGCACTTGGGGTCACCTTGTTGGGGTAGGTAGCTCGGAGCTGACGGCTTGCGGCTTCAACACTCTTATATTCACCAGTTACGAGTTTCCGAATGACAGCACGAATGTCATTGCTTGACATTATGCGCTTTCGACCAGCTCCATTAGCTTCAATGTCGACATTGAGGTCCTTACGAATAGCTCCAATAGCTCCAAGCGAGACACCAGTGAGCTCAGAGATTTTGCGGTATGGTGTACCTTGTTGTAGAAGGTGTTTCACATCCTCTTTCTTCTGGTTACTGATTGCACGCATACTGATAGTTAGCTATAAGTGAAGGTCGATAAAAAAGGGGCGCTTGCCATACTCAATGCAATAAAAACTTTTATTAGTGGCTTGTCTAAACGATTTGAAAGAATAAAGGCTCTAGATGTAGTAGATGTTCACTTATAAGATAGTGGTCAATTTCATTCCCCGGTAGCTGCATGAATTTCCCCGTTACACATGTCACGTACCCACCACTGCATGCCCAATTCGATACGCTATCGAATGATATATAATATGACTATGTTCTATATGGATGGGAATGCTCCACAGGATGATTTATGCAAAAGTAGAAAATATTTGAACAATTTTGTGAGTCACTGTAATATTTTATTGGGCGGTGTAGATTGGGAGAGGAGGAGGGAAGCTCAGGGGCCGATGCTTTTGCATGACTACCAGAAATTTTCAATGAGAGCTAGATACATAAAAGGAACTGCGAAATGTATACGAGAATGACAAAGAAAGATGGGACGAATGTATGTGCGGAAGAAGATGCCAAACGACACCTGCCAACCATGACACACTTGTTGCTATGGCTACACACACAGCACCTATTTTGTACACATACGGGTACAAACTCCTCAACTTGTCTTTTACCTCATGCCTCCCGATAACTCTCGTGCATGTCAGCAGTTGCAGCCTCCAACGATTGGGTCAATGGTGCGCAATGGGCTCTATGCGTTTTATTTTTTTTCTCGTTTTCTATTGACTATACTCCTACTCTTTCGTCGACCACCGCCTTCTTCCTAAAGTTGCTCTCAGCTCTCATACATTCCAAACGCCATGGCAATGACAGCAACTGACGATCGACACTGTGGTAAGCTTTTGGTTCTTGTGCTTGTATACCATTACTTACACATGGGCTATTACAGTAGTGTCAGGATTCGTTGCAGCACTTTCCGATATATACTGGCCCCTAGCACTATCGAAGACCAAACATACGTGAAGACGAGAAAGACTTTTACACAGGAAAGCTAATAGGGATAATAGCAACGTTACAGCAGCTGCAACATAGTCGCCGACGCTTGACAGTATACAGCACTCGAGCAAAAAGGACAACGCGTTAATATACATGGAAAGGATAGTAGGGTAAGTGTACTTTATTGGAGTATCCATGTGCGTGGTATTCATAATCAAGAATAGGGCCCAAGCTTTACTTTTTGATATAGCAAGACAGCAGCAACTTGATCATCTACTTCCAGGATGATATAGCCATGGGACTAGCGTATCAAGGAAAGCATTGAAATTAATGCAGAGTGAATGGTCAATCTAGTACTTGCGATCGGATCTTGGCAGTGGCATGATATGGTGGGTCGAAAGGATTGAGGAACAGGTATGCAACAAGATACAATGATGGATTACCTCATGGAAATCTCACTTTGTTATTTCGCGTAGTAGGCCATTTTGCATACAAAGGGCCCCCGAGCGTGGTTGGATAAGGCGCCGAAGCATAGTATATCCTTTTCCTTCTGTAGTAGAGGTTGTAGAGCCCATGAACACTTGCTGATGGATGCACAATAAAACGATGGTGACTTTCAATCAAGATGGATTCTGTCTTATATACATGTTTGCGTAATATGGGATAGTAGAAAATGGGATATTGGTTCACAGCATCAAGCCAACATCGTTGTATATGTGCATGAAAGGAGGAATTTATTACGGGTAACATCATGGGAATGTGTGTATTGTTTAGATATTGAGCGAAAAATTCATTGGGTATATAGTACAGGTTATCTATCATCGAGGATAGCTATAGGATCATGAGGCATTGGTCAGATATCTATGATCTTGCACTGACGTACACCAACATTGGGGATTCTCACCATCTCTGAAGGTAAACTTAGAGATTCAGGGCGTAGAAATGAGATATTAGGAAAGTAATTTCCAGCATGTTGACCGATATCTTCATTCCATCGTTGCCACGACGCGGTACATGGCCTAATAATCAATTCGTGTAATGGGATCCTGGTGGTATTAGTGCAATGTGGATACATTTGCATTGCCTTATACCCACACCTGGAATTGTTCTTTTCATTGATGATAACGAGATCCTGAACCAGGCCGAAGGATGTTGATATTTGGATAAAAATCTTGTGCATATCGTTGAATACGGGTATTCTTGTAGAACCATGTGTCATGGTGTGGATGGTCTGTGTGCTCATTGAGGAATTCATCGAAACGTTGTTGGAATGGGACCGTGTCTTGGAAATACATCTGCGTTTCAGGTGGTGCCAGGTTGACGAGTCCTCCATTTGGAAATCGGTCATCAAGGAAGTCAGACAAGAGAGCCAAAGCATCACCCCGAAATATACCTTGCTGAAAGCGAGCTATGGTATTCTGGTTTGACTGCACCGAGAGAGATTGTCGTCTTTGGTTAATCGGGATATGCTCAAACGTGTTGTTTGGTACGTTCGCTGCATGTGGGTCTCCCAGCATCGTACGCTCGTCTTTCCATAGTTTCATGAGGTGCTCATGATGTTTTAATCCCCTTAATCGATCTAGGTTGATGATCGTGGTGAAGCCTCGATGGATAATGGGGGTACCTGTACTGTCTTCTAATCCAATCCCATGTTTCAAAAACCTTGGAACTTGCATTCCATCAGTCAGACTGTTCTGTGAAGTTGAGTGGAACTGCCTCTAGTGCAGATCTTGGTGGTAGTAGCAAATGTTCGAGTGAGAACCTTGAAGACTGAAGCAGAGAAGGGTTCCCGAGAACATTGATTGTGGTATCTCAATATAAGGATATAGAGCTTCGTAGGGCATAGGTTTGTGTAAAAAGGATAGGATTGGGATATACAATGATAGAGGAAAGGAATGAATGGGGTTTACATCTGGCGTACGTGTTGACGTGATTGACTTGAGGGGCACTAGGTGCTTCGAAATATCAAAAGAGAATGGGGATAACTGAGAAAGGGTAAAGTGAGTGTGTTTATGTGGATGTTGAAGATGAATAAAGATGCACAAACGATGGGAGCTGGACTTTGTAGCCGTTTTCTAGTTTTTCATTGTTGTCGTACTCATTGTTGTCGACGTCATTGTGATGTTTTGGCTCTTGTGGTCAGGTAAAGTATGATCACATTGTTTGATAAATCACGTACTCATCCCATTTCTTTTAGTTCAGCTATCTCCCGTGATGGATATACAACGCTGGGGTTATCATAGAAATTGACATGACGTATATATTAGCGCAAAGATATCCATCACAACCACCTCAGCCTACATCATGATCATATAATCCTCCCAAAGCCCATGCAATACCATCAAAGTTGTCTATTTGGAAGCACAGCAAATAAACAACAGCAATGCACCATTTATGATGGCCTCTTTGTCCTGGCTGGGTAAAGGGTCTTACCTTGCGAGTGCATGGAGGATACGCCTTTTTATGTTATCATTAGAGTGCAGGATACACCCCCAGCTTTTGTTGTCAGCAATTGAATGGGATTCTAGTCTACCCAAAACCTGCTCAAAGAGGCATAGCTGATTTCTTGGGTCAAGGGAAGGAACCTTTTTGTTTCGGTTATCATGATATCTTATCCGCGGATAATGATCAAAGCTTTTGTACAACCTGCCAATCATGTACAATTATCATGCAACACCATCACACATCAATGACTAGGATTGCGGATAAGTAACTAATAGGTGTCCGTCCATGACCTGTAACTGAATAATGGGTAAGTATCATGCATCGAACCTTCCTACCCTGCATGATGGGCTGTGTGACACAAAGAAGTCCTCTGCATCTCCGGCTCTATCAAGATCCAGCTACTGGACAATAAACAAAGACCACTCTCTATATAGCATCACGCTTACAACATATGTAAAACATAAAGATGCCTGTATCTCTAAACTTTACAATGAAACGTGGGGTTTTCAATCGAACAAAGTTGCTCGTCGGGATGAAGCGCACCTTGTGTGGAACTTTCACGATCGTCGTGGCCGATCTCAGATTCACCCAATGTCGATCGTGGGTCGACCTCTTGAATTTTTTTTCCACGAGGCTGGTGGTGACATTGGGTGAATCTGAGATTGGCCACGACGATCGTGAAACTTGCACACAGGGTGCGCTTGACCCTGCCGCGCAACTTGTTCGATTGAAGACCCCACGTTTCATTGTAGAGTTTAGAGATATAGGCACCTTTATGTTTTTACATATGCTGTAAGTGTGGTGCTATATGGCAAGTGGTCATTGTTGATTGTCAAGTAGCTAGAGACTAATAGAGCCAAACATGCAGAGAGGCGTGTTTGTGTACCTGAGTTAAAAAGTCAGCATTTCAGGGACAATGCATGGCAGGTACGCAAACGTCATTTCCAATGCATACATTGGCAGCTAACATGTACCTTTCCTCATTACCAGTTTTTGCCCAATCCACTTCATGGGAATGATGCACCTGCTCCAGACATTCATCTCCATCATTCAATTTTCTGGATCCGAGCTGATTTGACCGAGTTACGCTCAAACAAAGAGCATATCAGCCCATACATGCAGCATGCACTATCTACCTCAATTGATGTCTCTTTATTTGAGCGTAACTGTGGTTAACAAGCATAAACGATCAGTACATCCAAGACAATGAGCGGTAATGGTATTGCTTGTCTCTAGAGTTCGTTTATATATAAGGCTATAAATACAAGGTGGCTCATGCTGATAGGGCGACAATTGTCATAGGTAAGCATTATGATGTACGTACTTGTGCCACAGAGCTCTCATCTTTCTTAGCCGTAATGATTTAAGCTTACAATGGATCAAGCTTCCGTAACAAGCAGGGTTGTTGGGTACTATTACTATGGGTTTATTAACATTGAAAATGCAAGAGTCTATTTAAACATGTATACAATCAGTTATTAGCACTACCATCGTCTAATCGGCATATGAACAATGAAGCTTTAATGAATGTAATATGACAGAAGGAACAAGAGTGTCTCGATACAATGATGTGGGTATAATCCAATCTCCCCTTCCGGCCTTCATATTTCTATCCTTCCTTTCCTTCCAGATGCCAACCAGTGGATCACAAATAATCAGCAAGTCTCGTTGTGTCGTTGTATTTTTGGTTGCTGCCGTCATAGCATCTTCATCTATGATTGTAAAAGTAGCTGTTGCATGCATTGACTTGAATGTTGCAATATCATCCATGGCGGTAAACCCTCTCTTGTCGAAGATATAAGCCCTCGTTTCCATGCCATCCAATTCATCCAATCCATCATCATCCTCAGCCGTACCCACGTGTTTGTTACTGCTAACGACGAGCCAAGTAGCCAAAGCAACATTCCAGGATTCCACATTACTGCACTTGATTGCATCCATCCATTCATCCATAACCGTTGCGAGTCCAATAAGAAAGAGCCTCTGTGATCGCTGTTGATATGCCTCCTTTTCCATCCAAGTGTTGGTCTCTCTCTTTCTTGGTCATTTTCAGTGCAGCTCAACAAGGCGAAGAGTGCTTGTATTGCAGGATACTTGATAGCTGATATGGGACCATCCATTAGAAGTGGTATGCATCATTGCAAGTTGCCACACGTAAATAAAGCTGCTTTTATACAATGGCTATCAGCTGTCCACGTGAAGAGGCCGCAAGTAACTTTAGACTATGGAGACCTTGCTAATGGCAGCTGCTGTTACAGGATGGTTGTGGCAGAGGAGCGTGTAGAGTGACAAGATTGTGAACGCTGCTTGAGACAATAAAGTCATTGCTAATAGCAACTGCTGGAATGAATGCTGTTTCGTTTGATTGTGGCATTGGAGTGTGCAAGACAGTGTGTGCTTTCAAGAAAGAAGTGTGTTGAAGTGGGGTGCACGCGCCATGCACTGGCCATTCAGTCCAAGACAATCGGATCAAGCCAGTCGTAGCATTGACATGGTGGGATGAAGCAGGATAATCGTTCGCAGGTTGTAGTTGTACTTGAATGTGGCCAACAGTTGAGAATGGGAGGAGGAAAAGGGAAGAAGCCGAGAGTGGAAGAAGTGGAAATTACATAAGTCAGACACTTCCATGCACACTATAAATTACTCCAAGACCTTGATTGCCCCTCCCAATCCTGAAACTTGCACACAAGGTGCTCTAGGGCATGCTGATCAACTTTGTCTTAATAACCAACCCACACTTCATTTGAACATTTCGAATGGGAGAGCATAATGGGGGATTGACTATGACGGATGGAAATTGGGAAAGCGCCGGATTTATGAAAAAGTCGATTAGTATGTAGTTTCTTAAGATTCCCCATCTCGCACTTGAAACTTGGCCAGACGGTACCCTCGCACATGCTGATCAACTTCATTCATTTAAAAACCGCATGGTTCATTATGAACATTTTGAATGCGGGGCAGCCCAAAACTAGGAGAAAGTAGGAGGGTAGACGCTCCTGCTCCGCGAGATTGCCCACCTCGAACCTGAAACTTTCACACAACATCCTTTCGACCACGCCGAGCAATTTCGTTCTCATAAAGACCCCAGAGTTCATTATGAAATCATTGAATGTAGGAGAGACGACGAATGGATGAAAACATAAATAGGGTGTACGGCCGTGCGCGCCGATATTGCTGGTGGGGACGTCGAAACTTGGCCAGGAGGTGCTCTCGGTCATGCTGATCAATATCATTCTCATAAAGCCTCTACACATCGCTATGGAGATTTGGAGAAACAGGCGCCTTCATGTTTTACCTATGCTGTAAGCGTGATACCATAGGAAAGGTGGTGTTTGTTCATTGTGAAGTAGCTTGACCCTGATAGAGCGGAAGGTGCAGAGGGACTTCTTTGTGTCACAAAACTCATTTGCATGATACTTCACAATCAACAAAGAGCCACCTTTTATATAGCATCATGGTTACAGCATATGTAAACCATAAAGATGCCTGTATCTCTAAACTTTACAATGAAACGTGGGGTCTTCAATCGAACAAAGTTGCTCGTCGGGGTGAAGCGCACCTTGGGTGCAAGTTTCACGATCGTCGTGGCCAATCTCAGATTCACCCAATGTCACCACCAGCCAAAGTTGAAAAAAAATTCGAGAGGTCGACCCACGATCCACTTTGGCTGGTGGTGACATTGCGAAATCTAGGATCGACGAGCCTGATCGTGAAACTTGCACCCAAGGTGCGCTTCACCCCGACGAGCAACTTTGTTCGATTGAAGACCCCACGTTTCATTGTAAAGTTTAGAGATACAGCTATCTTTATGTTTTTACTATGATGTACGCGTAAGGCTATATGACAAGCGGTGTTTGTTCATTGTAAAGTATCATGCAAATGAGCTGTGTTGCACAAAGAAGTCCGTCTGCATCTTTGGCTCTATCAGGGTCAACCTACTTGACAATGAACAAAGACCACTTGCTATATAACATTACGGTTACAGCATAGTAAAAACATAAAAGGTGCCTATATCTCTAAACTTTACAATGAAACATGGGCTCTTCAATCGAACAAAGTTGCGCGGCGGGGTGAAGCGCACCTTGTGTGCAAGTTTCACGATCTAGCTCGCCAATCTCAAGATTCACCCAATGTCACCACCAGCCAAAGTGGATCGGGTCGACCTCTTGAATTTTTTTCGAGGAGGCTGGTGGTGACATTGGGTGAATCTTGAGATTGGCGAGCTAGATCGTGAAACTTGCACACAAGGTGCGCTACACCCCGCCGCGCAACTTTGTTCTATTGAAGACCCCACGCTTCATTGTAAAGTTTAGAGATACAACCCCCTTTATGTTTTACATATGCTGTAAGCGTGATGCTATATGACAAGTGGTGTTTGTTCGTTGTCAACTAGGAAGACCCAGATAGAGCCGAAGATGCAGACGGACTTCTTTGTGCAACACAGCTCATTTGCATGATACTTCCCAATGAACGAACGCCACTCTCCATATAACATCACGCTTACAACAGCATATGTAAACCATAAAGGTGCCTGTATCTCTAAACTTCACAATGAAACGTGGGGTCTTCAATCGAACAAAGTTGCTCGGCGGGGTCAAGTGCACCTTGTGTGTAAGTTTCACGATCAAGCACGCCGAACCTAGATTTTCGCAATGCCACCACCTGCCAAAGTGAATCGGGGTCGACCTCTTGGATTTTTTTTCGACGAACAACATTTGCGAAATTGTTTATTTTGTTGGTTAGCTGGATTACGTTACTACCATGCCTATATTTTTGGTGTGATCGAGGTCGGATTTTGGTGCGTGCGTAGTAATTTCATATGCGTGATATTCAAACTCAAAACTAGGACCCAAGCTTCACTTTTAGATGCAGCAGAAAGACAGCAGCAACATGATCATCTACTTCGATTGGTGAGCGTATCAAGGAAATGAACATACTTATGTCACCTACAAAAGACCACCTTTCAAGTGGCAGGCGGATTATCAGCTGCAATTTCCTATCACTTCCAACTCGGTACTTCAAGATGCTTGACCACCTTATCATTTCGATCCACCATGACAACAATTCTCACGCCTCCGACTCACATATAAACAAGTCTCTTTGCACCAACACTATCATACGCCCTTTCGTTCTACTTGTATGCATATCGTCATCAATGGCCTTTAGTAAGTCTCAAGGATAGCCTTTATGTGATTGCCAAAATGAAGGTACTCATGCATTCATCTTTTCTTGTTTCATTTATAGCTCATATCATTTGCCTTTACCACTTGAAGTGCTCATTGGTGTCTAATGGCATTTGACTCTATTCTTTGAAGAACCCTTTGCGGTAGGTATAAACATCATTTTTATATATTAAAAGAATGCCTATTCTGAGAGGAATTTGGAACTTATTTGTAGGTGACATAAGTACATGCGATAGATATACGTCTCTTATAAAGGCTCCCCAACGTAAGGCTGCACCATGCTTCTGGTTTGTTAAGCCATAAACCTCGTGAATCTGCGTCGATAGGTGCCACTTGTTGAAAGGCGTTGTGTAAAGGATGGTGCACCATCATGCTCACGTGTCTCATTGCAGATGCAAAGAACGACGTGCCTTGTGCCAAGCCCAGAGCCCAATCCTCCCACAAGCCCATATCATCACGGTCGGTATGTATGTGTAATGCGGATTTGTTCAATCGCCATAGCCTTCTCACTTGATTTCGTCTTTGCTCACTATATGGCATACCCTCTACAATACCATGCTGCTGTATGTTTTCAAGTGCGAATTCTCTTTGATCTGCATGGTCAACCTCGCGTACAATGGGTGGCTGTCGTCGGAAAATCTCTTCATGTCGTCGTCGAATCTCATCTTTCAATGCATATATATCTCCAAAATAGCCGCCACGATCTCAGCTGATTCAATGCAGTACTACGTTCGCCATATCGCTCATTCCCAGGATCTATGTGCGGGATCAAGATCGTCAAACGTTGCTGGCTTGTCTCATCGGTGCCATCGTTGAGCACCCAATCGTTATCTGAAGGATGGCTATCAGCTGTGGGATACCAACATATTGGAGGTATCGATTTCCTTCTTGGAAGCTGAGGCCATTATGATGTAGAAAATCTGCAAAGCCAACGCTTGACACCCAACTTGAGAAAGATACGGTGACAATAGGTAATACAGTGTTCATGTACAATTGAAGTTGATCGATTGCATCAACTCGTGTGCTGACGGTGTCTTTCCATGGATAGAGGTCGATGAATGGAAACGGTCGGGCCGTAAACCGACAATCGGGAATATCAAGACCGCCTAATCCTGTCAGCATTTGTTCCGTGAGATCGCCAGCTCTTGATTCACCACCCACAAAAGATCTGGCATAGTGGCGTTGTCATAATCCGCTACAGGGATATCTGCATGTAGCCTCTCCAATCCGCTTACCGACAACGCGTCCAAGTGGTACATCGGCACCAATTTCGAGCACCCTAGCAGTACGATTGATACGATCAATCCACGGTTGCAAAAGTTGTGGATGAAATGGTTGCTGATTTGCATGCCGTTGAAATTATGTAAAAAAATGCGATTGAAACTGCTCCAGAAGACTCATTTGCTCTTGACTAGGCTGATACGATGATAACACTCCGCCGTATTGTGTGTTGAGGAGGTTGTTAACATCAAATAAAGCGATGATGATTTTTTTCTCTCATGCCAAGCATGGCTATGAAGTTGAATGGAACTGCCTCTAGTGCAGATCTTGGTGATAGTAGCAAATATTCAAGTGAGAACCTTAAAGACTGAAGCGGAGAAGGGTTCACGAGAACATTGATTGTGGTATCTCAATGTAAGGATGTAGAGCTCCACTCATAGGGCATAGGTGTGTAAAAAGGATAGGATTGGGATATAGAATGATGGATGAAAAGAAATAGATGGGGTTTACATATGGCATACACGGTTGTTGTGATTGACTTTAGGGGCACTAGGTGCGTTGAAATATCAAAGGAGAATGGGGATAATTGAAAAAGGGTAAAATGAATGTGTTTATGTGGATGTTGAACGTGAAGAAAGGTGTACAAATGATTGGGAGCTGGACTTTTGGCCCTTTTTAGCTTTTCATTGTTGTCGTACTTCCATTGTTGTCGTACTTCCATTGTTGTCGTACTTCCATTGTTGTCGCCGTCATTGTGATGTTTTGGCTCTTGTGGTCAGGTAAAGTATGATCACAATGTTTGGTAAATCACGTACTCATATACTTATTCCATTTCTTTTAGTTCAGCTATCTCCCTTGATGGTATTGGTGTTTATCATTGAAATTGGCATGGTGTATATGTTAGAGTTAAGATACCCATCATCATCACCACAGCCCAAATCATGATCATATAACGCTCCCAATGCCCATGCATCTACCAACAAAGTTCTTTATTTGGAAGCACAGCAAATAAACAACAGCAATGCTCCATTTATATGATATGGCCTGTTTGTCCTGGTTGGGTAAAGTGTCTTCACCTTGTGAGTGCATGGAGGATACACCTTTTTATGTTATCATTAGAGTGCAGGATACACGCCCAGTTTTTGTTGTCAACAATGGAATGCAGTTCTAGTCTACCCAAAACCTGTTCAAAGAGGTAGCTGATTTCTTGGATCAAGAGAAGGAATCTTTTTGTTTCGGTTATCATGATCTCTTACCCACGGATGATGATCAATGCTTTGGTACAACCTGCCAACCGTGTACAATTATCATGCAACAAGGCGGCATCACGCATCAATGACTACAACTCAAAATTAGAACACTCTGCGGGCTCCTTTCCGAAAAACTAATCAGAGCATCACGTCCAACTTTACATGCGCCACCAAATCACATACTATGCCCTCCTATCCCCCTTACAGTGCTCATCATTTTATTTCGCAATTGAATAAACCAGTGCTCGACTTTATGAAATCGCTTGTTTCAACGTTGATGAGCAATTATCTTCCATCAGCTAGGCCTTGTACTCATTCCCACTCAAGGTTGTCAAGCTACAATGCAAAAATTTCCACACGGTGAATGAGCCAATCAATGGGACGCATTAGGTTTGCTTTGATGTCGGAATAAGGCTGAGAGGTCCGAGCTCCTTGCTGAGCTTATCCATGCTGCATAACACGAGCCACTTTTTACTGCTACACACCATATCACAAGAACATCATACATGTAATAATAAATCAGTCATAAAAATAATGATGAGGAATGACCTCTGTAAATCATGAGAGAATACTTCTTTTTTTTTGTGTTATTCAGATGCAAAATGTTATTTACAGCCGGTCTAGATAGTAGATAGCAATGACATAATAAAGCATGTGGTGTGTTTTGTGAAGGGCACGAGGGATGATGATAAAGGCAGGGAACTATAAAGTTTTCCTTTTACTTGCTGCGAACGTACTTGCCAACCACAACAGCGTGATCTCTTTCATAAGGTTCAAGGGTAAGCTGTTCTTGTGGCTTGATGCGTTCTTCCTGCAACTTTTTGACTTCACGAGCAAACACGGTGGCCGCATCAACAGTAGAATCGATACAAGAGGCCTTGATGGAGATGACGATATGGCCATTGTTCTTCAAAAAGTGGTGTGCGTTGAGAGCGATAATACGAGCTTGATCGGGTTGAGCAACATCAGCAAAGATAACATCGACCATGGGAACGAGCATGCGGTACTTGTGGGGATGACGAGCATCTTCAACAATAGGAACAACGTTGGTACGCTTCTTTGCCATGTTGATCAAATCACGACCGGAACGATGAGAGAATTCGACGGCATAGACAGCACCTTCAGGACCAACGACATCGGCAACATGAGAGACGGAAGTACCAGAAGCACCACCGAGATATAAAACCTTTTTGCCAGGAGCAATGTGAATGTGATCAACACCACCGAGAACAGCAGCAGCCAACTTGGATCTGAAAGGATTCCACACACGGTATTCAATCTTGGTGCCTTCGGGGCCATCAATGGAAACACGCTTTTCACCATAAACGGATTCACCAGGGACAAGGTTCTTGGTAACAAGCAAATCTTCTTTACCACGGGCAACAAAGATACCTTCATGACGATGGGGTTCAATGATGACCTTGTTACCACCCTTGGCACCACCCTTGGCACCACCACGGCCACCACGAGCACCGCCACGAGCACCACCACGGCCACCACGGCCACCAGGCTTGCCAACGCCACCACCACGACCTATACATTCATATACGTGAGTTGATCCGACTCGATTATGGCTACGATCCATAAAGAAGAGTTGTGTAATTACCTCCACGGCCACCGAATCCACCTCGTCCACCACCACGAGGACCACCGAATCCACCACGGCCACCACCACGGCCGCCACCTCTGCCGCCACGGGGAGCACCTCGACCACGATTGCCGTCAAAACCCATTATGTTGTTGTGTCTGTTGTTTGGGGGGTGTTGTAGTGGTTAAGAAAAAGTATATCGCACAAGCGATTTTTTTTGTTGAAATAGAGAGAGGGAATACAACTGTCAAAAATCTCGGTGCACAAGTTTTGCTTTCGCTTGTCACGGAGAACAACGTCACTTTGACCAATGGTTTGATTGGTGCTCTAGTTACACTGGTGAAATGCAAAAAATCATGGTTGTCATGACACCCAAAAAAATACGAGTGAGTGTGGTGTTTATTTACAATAATCCAAATCTAGTTTTCTAATACATCTTTCATCGACGTAGTTGCAGACCCTCGTTTCTTTGGCTGAGGCGTGGTTGCTGATGGCTTCCATCCAATCTACAATGTTTGCGTTAGTTGGCACCTTCCCATGTCATCACGTATAATATCTTACCATGTAAATAATCTCAAATGTAGCTGGAATAGTACCATCAGGATTGCCATGAAGCTCTATATATAAGCCCAAAGTCAACAATCAAAGCCTCGTTCATTGTCTTTTTAAAGAAATTACCTTTATAGATAGCAGCAGCAGCCATAAGAGTATCACGGTGGAGCATAGGTCGTCTATTAAAAAGTACCATACATGAATAAAATGACATCTTTAAATGACTGCATACTTACCGAGTTAATACTGCGTTATTTTCACCCATGGCTTTCAAATCATCCATCAATTCAAACATGGAAGGGTAGTTGACTTGGATTTCATCCACATCCACCGTTGTCAGCACAAAGCCAGCACGACTGAGTAGGCGAGCAATATCACTAGAATCTATATTATTTCTCAGAATGAGTCGATCCAGCATAGAGTGATCAAGGTTGTTGTTGTTGTTGAGTACCTGTCATTGGAGATACATGTGGCGAGACACCGCTTTCTCGTTCCGTTTCAGCAAGTTGCAGCGATGTTCTACACCCCCAAAAGCTTTAGCATATGTACATCAAATGCTCGGTTATAGCACAATACCTTAATTCAAAAAGAGTGTCACCACCAAGAATGGCACCAACAAATACACCATCCGGTTCCAATGCCTTACGTACTTGAATAAGAGCACCTAGATGAGAGTATCTCTCTATTCAGCCCTCTCTGGCCATGTCAGTTTGGTCATCCTTTCCTTACCAGGTAAATCATTCACCCAATGCATCGACATGCTGCTGACCACTGCTTCCAATGAATCCTCCTTGAAAGGTAAATATTCTTCATCCACAACCTTGCGCTCAACCTCGACTACGGAATACAACAGCACGTCAAAGGGCGACCTTCTTCACCAAAGTACTTTTACCATACCTGGATAGTACTGATCCATATCTCTCTTCAAGGCTTGTTCTAAATCCATTATGTAAGTATGATGACTCTTTGATGATCGACTGCCAAAACAACCCCACCTGACATATCACACATGATCAGTTTCTTCATATTATCCTTGCTAAGGTGCTTTACAATGTGTCCACAACCCGAACCAAGGTCCACCACTGTATGAAAATCGCGTTTGATATCCTGGCGAGAGAGAGTTGTATCAGTAGGACCATTCATACAACCATAGTTAGTTTTCTCTCCCTTACCGCCAAGCGATCGGCAACACGAGCAGCCACCTCGTCTCTAAGGTAATCGACTGTGCGACTGCTTTCAACATCCATGGCAGCACGATCCTTTTGACGACGTTTGGCATCGCGATTGAAAACTTGGAATATAGGTGCGGTTTGTGACGAAGAGGCTGTTGCATACATGCGACGCCAAGGCAATCGTGTAGTAGCCGTGCGCTGTACGAGACGTGAACGAAGCATGGTTGCAGGACGAAAAACAAACGACTGGCTCCGTACTCAGCTTTAATGAAATTATTAGGTTTCCAAGGAAACCGTCGACACATCCATCAAACCACGCCATAGACATATTATATAAAAATAAAAGAGCAAATTTATTTGTATTCAATCCAGTGATTATAACAAGCATTCATAGGGTCCCAGTGGCACTTGTTTCTTTTTACGCCTTTTTGCAATACCTCGCGCTGTAGCACCCAATTGATCTCTTGTTCTGTTGCGGAAAATCTCGTATTCCTGGATCTTTGCCCAATTCCTACCGTACAATCTGAGACCTTCTTCAAGGGTCGCAAGCTCCTCCTCTGTCCATCGGCGATGTTTTACTTGTTTACGAGTGCCTTGAGTTTTAGGAGCTGCAGCAGTGGTGGTACGGGTGGCACGGGTTCTTGATGATTGGTTGTTGCTGTTGTTGGCTTGATCATCTTGTTGCTGCGTGTTGTCACCAGAAGGCAGACTAGTAGGTACTGGAGATTTCAAATGACCATCCTCTGAATTTAGATGCGGGATATGGTAGTTGTGGTTGTTATTCTGTGCTGAATTCCGGCAAAAAGGAGGCATCCATGCAATCGCGCTGGGACTAGGATCGAGTCGTTCTGATCCGTTCAACCCATGGTCAATATCAGATCCATTTTCCTCGGCCCATGTATCCAAAGCATCATAGTACTCGTCTTCATTGCTGCTATTATCCCTTGTATGTTCATCTTGACTTTCCACATCCTCCTCCTCTGATATTGCTGATACAACGATGGGCACACGTCGATGACGTTTGCCAACTGGGTCTTTTTGATTGTGTGGACGCTTCATTCCAGCTGATGTCTCGCAATGATCCTAAGAAAGAGATACATGAATAACACTTGCCATATGGCATGCCATGTCCCACAATATATACATATATATATGTACCTTCCTCCTATCAATAGCTTCCAATACCATAGGTAATGCTTTGAACCACGTCTCTTTCATCCTGTTGGCGTTGACCATGTTTTGCAGATCCCATAACGGTGTTGAATCCAACTAACAAGCAATATCAGGAAAACAATTGCTTCCAACCTCTGTCATAGTAACATACATATCCAAATTTTGCTTTAAAAGCACTCCATATCCTTTGGCTCAACAACGCGTCTTTGTCTTTGAGTTCCTTCTGGATCCTTTGTTTGATTTTCTTGATAACATCATCGGTCGTATGGATGCCGGTCGGCCAGCGTGTCTCGGCAATTGCCCATCTTGTCGCAATAGTTAAAAACAAATCAATGATATCGTCTCGAGCATGAAGTTGCTTGGGAATAAGCTGTGGAAAGAAAATGGATATCGCTTCATCGTATCGCACGTTGTCCAACCAGACTGCAGTCGTAAAAGTGGCGACGTTGACTCGATCGATGGCAGACTGAAGCCCATCCACATTGCTGGCACCTTTGGAAAGAGTGGAATCCCGTATGGCGGTGTAGTCGAGATAGCTATTGTTGTGAATGGGTCGCTTATCGGGAGAGCCTTTCAAAAGAGAACGCGTCAAAGGACAAATGAAGAAAGGCACAGAGCACCATGCACAATGCATTACTTTGTAGAATGTCGTATATCGTATTCACATTTGTAAAGAAGGAAAGCACGCCTTGTACAGCTTTCTCTGCGTCCTGGAGAGCCGTGGC
This sequence comes from Lichtheimia corymbifera B2541, assembly GCA_000697475.1. Classification (NCBI taxonomy): domain Eukaryota; kingdom Fungi; phylum Mucoromycota; class Mucoromycetes; order Mucorales; family Lichtheimiaceae; genus Lichtheimia; species Lichtheimia corymbifera. The sequence continues at coordinate 20,539 of JNEU01000706.1, forward strand.
AAATGACATGCGCGTAAGAAAGAGTAACGAGGATTCTTCTCAGCTGCAGACATCAAAATTAACATGCCGACCACGCCCACCCGCATGATTCTTCTCCATATAATGAAAATGTGCCCCAAATAAAGCTTATCCATTACAAAGATTACGTGAGTGTTGTATGATAAGGAAAGAGAGTGAGCGTGCCAGGTACGGATCAGCAAGACGATGACTTGTTGTTCCTGGATCATTGGTCATCGTCTGTTGTAGGCTATAAACAACACCAACACCATTCTTTGTGAACACGTAGACCACAAACGAAGGATGAAGGATGTCTTTTTACGGCAGATGTGATTTATTTAAACGAGTCAATTTTCATTGTCTTGTTCTTTGTGAATGGTAAATTGATCAATGACACGCCCAAGTGAGCCGTCTAGCTTGGCTTCCGTGTGTGTAAACTCTAAAGAGGAAGGAGATGCTTTTACGCTAGAGAATCCATATCCACCATAATGGAAAGCCTTCCAATCAGGGAACTCTTCTTCTGCTACTGCCGGATTGTATTCGGCATTTCCTTCAGCTTCGCCTGCATTGCCAACGATGAGAGCTACCAGACTTGAAGGGTTTTCGTAATCCATTGATGTGGCTCGATTGTCAGAAACCGGCCATGTGCGTTCGTAGGAATGAACGTGGCCACTAGTAGTGATATCAAATGAATACATAATACCTTGATATCGTACTTCATCATACCAACCTTAGATACAAATCAACCTTGTGCTTTTGAAGTATAGGCTCCAGTGCACCCCAACGATTTCCATCCTTGCCTGTTTTGCCATTACGGATCATTTCCCCATCCTTGCTGCATGATTTCGATTCTGCTGTGCAATAAATAGGGTGATGCGTGACAAAAATAATCCAAGGATACTTTGCTCGATCCACTGAGCTCAAATCATTCTCAAGCCATGCCAACGCTTCCTGTAGCTCTTTTTCATGGTCTGAATAAACATCAGACATGTACAATTCCGTGCTGAAAAACACGAAATGGATCGATTTGTGATTGTATGAGTACACTAATGGATCCTTGTAGCCTGATTCTTCATAAGGCACCATCTTGAATCGATTCTTATAATGCGAGCCATCATAGGTGACTTCATGATTGCCCTGTACACCTTGGTATGATAATCGTCCGTAAACAGCTTGCATCATGTTCATGTATTGGTCGCCTTTGATCCCCTCAAAATCAGCCAAGTCATATCCTTGGTCGTCCACATTGACTATAAAATCGTAGTTGTGCGATTGAGCAGCAGTGATCAAATGAGGCAGAGCAACAGCTTTTGTAACTCCCTATAATGCCATAATATTATTATTAGTATTTCTATTGGTCTATTTTTGATGCAGCATACCAAGTCGCCTGTGATCAAAAATTCAAACTCTTCACTGCTTGATGCAGTATGAAACTCAAAAATAGGGGACCATTCCACTGAGCCTGTTTTTGGTGATTGTGAACCAACTTGGTATTGGTACTTGCAACCTGATTCGAGGCGCTTTGTAGTGGCTTGATGCATGTAAAGAGGACGATGTTTAGCACCTCCATCCACAAAGGTCCAATCCTAAATATACTGTATAAGAACTACACACGCAATCCAATTGCATTATTATTCCCACCTCTGTATTCACGGTAATTGGGTCATCTTGTCGCTCGGCAGGCCAATACTTTAGGTATGATTGAGGCGAGGAGGCTAAAGTCGAGAATTGAAAACGTGCGTAGGCTGTGTCTGAAGCAAAAGAAAAATGAACTTGCTGTGGTTGAGTAGGCCCATATGTGATATTCCAATCCTCGTTGTTCAGCGTGTTGTAGAGATCCGGAGACGACCATACTCCCGGACATCCAACACAGGGCATGGGTTTGCTATAAATGTCCCCCAAAAGCTCCTTGTAATTTGGGTCACTAGCGATTGGCCTCGCTGTTACAAGCATTAAGGAGGGGAATAATAGTAGTAGAGTAATAAGGTTATACATAGTTGAAAGGAGGCTGAGGAAGAAAGGTGCCAAAAGTACTACCTATCATTCCACTGCTTTATATACGTATCGTAAACATATATGCAGCATGTAAATCATCCCTTGAGCCAGGAACATGGCTGCATGTCTAATACGCCATCGACGTTGTAGCAGGATACGTTTGTTTTTGTTTTTGTTGGAAGTGATTAAAACGCTAAATCATATGCACGGTATGTGTTTAAACCATGAAGCGAAGGATATTATATGGATAAATATTGGAGTGATGAGGAACCGCACATCACCGCTATAAAGACAGTATACACAATGTTTATCGGCAAAGGTGCCAACAACTTTGAACTTTTGCTTTCTGGAACGAGCCCTCGCAGATTTGGACCTTCATATGGGCTGTAACATAAACATGCTTTGAATAACTTTTGCTGATAGCATGCTGAATAATGCACATCATGTGCCAAGAATACGCAGGTAGTTTTGGATCAATGTGTGCTGAATCATCATTGCTGTTCGCGCTACTCTAGTGTGCATGACACTTAAAACAATGGCAAGTCTCATTAGATGATGATGAATGAATTTTATACATTAAGCTTTTCTTCTTCTATGGCATAGTTTTATGATTATCTGGAACAGGGGCAGGTACTACATTGAGCTGTCGACGCAATTCATCCAATGGAGTGTGAAAATGGTCTTCAAAGTAAACGGTCATCATTGGCACTGCATTACTAAATAACATAAACAGCCTTAGCGACTAATGTTGGTGTATGCATGTATGTGTATACTTACGCTCCGCATTGCAGCGCCCATGGGATATAATCCACCAACATACGTCTTCGTGCATCCCAAGGTAAGAGTACTGGGCCCACCATGGATGACAATTGTGTCATGGGAAGACTTGTTTGTGCCCATTCAAACCACTTAAGTGCAAGCTCTTCTTCAACGCTGACACCCAATCCTGTTATGACGTGGAAGAAATCATGTACTTGACGGTAACGCTGCATCACATACGCCAATTCCTCATTATCAACAAAGTGGACCTACAGCAGCAGCAGCCATCAGACTATGTTCTCCTGGATCATTCCATCCCACTTACCGGTTCTCGAGTATCTGGAGTGACTCCTTCTTGGTCTAGCCAGTGGATGTAATGATATCCAAATGTACCAGGCTTGCACGTCTCTCGCAATTTGGGAAAATCAATAGAGCCGGTATGAATCAATGGCCTTTCACGCAAGATACGTCTTCCACTGTCGGATAAAAGCATTTGTTTCCTCATATTCTCCAATGTGTTTCCAGCGGTCGTCTCTCCCAACGTAGCAACCATGTCTATGCGTGGCGAATGAGCATAAATGCATGATGGATGCCAGTGTGTATGTATATCAAGATATATATCACGTACCACCTCTCAATGGATTGGCAAGTGCTGCAAAGGCTGACCCTACTGCCAGCATTATCTTTTGTCGTGTAGGCACAGGAATATGCGTATCGTACAACTTTTTGGACTGTGTTGCTGCAATGGAATGTCAAGAGCTGATGCTGCATGCGCGTTGGTTACTACATGTGTTACCGGCATATTTCACAGAACTCGTCGATAAGGTGCGTACAATGTATCGCTGAGGAAAAGTGGATCTCGTTGACAGAAACAGGGATCGTGATAGGTTAAGGGATCGATGAGCAGCCATTCGCCTTATATCGTAGCCAAAGAAAAGAGCGGGAGGTGTACCTCCAAACATCAGCCCACCCTTTCTATATTGGAACAGTATGCTAGATATTATGAACCCCATTAAAACATGATCGTATTCAGGGCGTTTATTAATCTCTAGAAGCTGTTAATCAATGATCGATTCAATTAAAGAAGTTTCCCGCATCAATAGTATTGACAATATGGCTTGTATCTATTCTATAACCATGATCGTGGAATTCGATGACAGCCTTTGTTATAAGGTATATGGTTGCCTTTGCATCATTATATGTGCCGATAACATGTGAACTCGTATAACTATCAAGGATCCTATCTAGTAGACATGTTGATATTGAGGAAGGATGGGTGGACAGCAATGCCGATGGTAACAAAGGAACAAGCTCTCGCGGGATCTTAATTGATACAAGATGGAACCAGTACACTTTCAACAACACACACATTCATCCTTTTCCCCCACAGATTCTCTTTTCTTTCCGCCCCCTCCCACACACAAGGCACCCCACCTCTCCTATTATCGACGACACGTATGACTATGGAGATCAACAAGGACGAAGCATTGCGTTGTTTATCAATTGCAAAGAATCACTACGGCTCTGGAAACTATGCAGCAGCTACTCGATTTGCTCGGAAATCCATAAAATTGTACCCAACGGACGAAGCAAAGTCATTTCTTGAAAAGGCTGAGCGCTCGGCTGCAGACGAACCCGTTGGCACATCGACAGCTACGTCGTCGTCATCCTCATCGCCCATGAATGGGTCAACTAGACCAGCGTCATCGAGTTCAACACCGTCATCCGATAAAAAGCATACCAAGGAACAAGCCGAGGCAGTCAAGAGGATTCTATCATGTGGCACTGATTATTATAAAGTCTTGTCATTGGAGAAGGATTGTACCGAGGTCCAGATCAAAAAGTCTTATCGAAAGGTATGGGTTGTGTGCACATAGTAGTAGTGGGGGATATAACTGACATTTGGTCTATAATAGCTGGCTCTGCAATTCCATCCTGACAAGAACAGCGCACCAGGAGCTGATGAAGCTTTCAAATGTAAGGAAGGAAGAAAAGAGGGAAAGCAAGGATAGAGAAACTAATTAAGATATGCAGTGATTTCCAAGGCTTTTACAGTGCTTTCAGATCCCCAGAAACGTGCGGTTCATGATGCTGGTGGTGGTGATCCCGAGCAACGTGGTATGGGAGGTGGAGGAGGTGGCATGCATCCTGGTTTCCATGGTTTCCGTACACATCAATTTGGTGGTGGCATGGGAGAAGAGATATCACCTGAAGAGCTATTCAACATGTTCTTTGGTGGAGGTGGACCTGCAGGTTTTGGAGGACCCTTTGGCAGTGCAACCTTTGTCGGACCTGGATTTGCTCGGCGTAGTTATTATCATCCCGGTGCCGGCCACCGAGGACAGCAAACACGACAGCAACGCAATACAAGTTGGACCTTATTGTTACAAATCCTACCCCTATTGGTTCTTTTTGGTTACTCGTTGCTTTCAGGATTGTTTACGGATGATACGCCTTCATTTTCATTCCAACCTACCAACATGTATTCTCAACAACGTACGACTTACAGCCATCAAGTACCCTACTATGTCAACCCATCCTCTTTCCGTACAACCGCCAGAGATCAATACAAGTTAGCAAGACTCGAGCAACAAGTCGAGGTGGATTGGGTACGTGGATTACAGCATTCCTGTCAAATTGAACGAAGAGAAAGAGCTGCTCGTCTCAACGCTGCAAGTGGGATTTTTGGCATTGGTCGAAATGAGGAACAATATCAAGAAGCACTCCGGATGCCCATGAAGAGTTGTGAGGAAGTCAGGCGATTTGGCTACAATCCATACAGATAAGATTTCCCCTCCTCACACCCCACATTTATATACACACACACAAAAACATTGCACCTTATATTGTTAACAGCAACAACCATCCACCCACTACTCTCGTGGCTACAAGTACATATACCGATGTCTTACATAACTTTCTTTTTTTCCTTCATCCCCACCTCTTAATATTACTTGTTCAATCAACCTTGTCCGCTTTTCTACTCATATCGCTTCTTTTGTCAAATGATTGCAACTTGTCTTTTGCTTTATATTCACATGGAAACACAAAGTTGACCTTATTGTTTGGCCACGTTGTGCGCATAAACGGTAACACATGGGTGGATGAACGGGATGTCTATTGGGTGGTCAGCAATCTCTTTCACACACACACATACACATTCGTCATTGGCACGTTCCAGTCGTTTAGAAATCATCATCATCCATGTTTCATCCATGATAAAAATATTTGGGATCGACAATATGACCACTTTTTTAATCTCATAAAGCCAAACAATAAGGGGGGTCATAGTGCTGCATTCATTGAAAGTAGTAGCAATTACCACGTGATGAGTATTTGTTGTGGTGGTACTTGTTGGACAAAAGCAGTTGGTGCTGAGCCGCGTGCGTGCGACAAGTCTCGGGATATGCATTAAAGCCACATGCATGATTTCCTATAGGCGATCTGATAGAAAGTACCAGGATAAGTTAGGTACCTAGAATGGTAAATGATGGCAGTTTAGTATATATGTATCCAAAATCCATAAACTTCTCCTTTGTGATCCACATATACACACACACGCACAAAGAGGTCAAACTTGTTATGTCAACAAGGAGAGAGTTATTCGTTTTCTTTTTCTTGGATTGGGTACACTGATGTGGCACATAATTTACACGCAAATGAAGAAGCAACAGCAACAAGGGGTAAAATAATTACAAGGAAGAAAAAAAAGTGGTATCAGGTTGGATGATGACTAGATCAACTCAAGCATGCGGTGATGGGTAATGGGATAAATCATCATCAAGAAATGCAGCCGGTGGCGGTCCTTCATGAAGCACATCATAATAAGTGGGTAATTTTTCCATGATGCCATCATCCATAGCAGATCCACTATCCCGGTGTCGATGGTAATTGATATCGGCAGCGATCATGCTGATCCAGTCATTATCATCATCGTCTTCCATTTCACCACCCATAATGTCTTCGTTTACTGAGTATCGGATGCCGTTTGTGGATTCACCATAAGGTGAGGGTATCGTGCCGATAATCAAAGGAAAACTAAGCGACATCCTTCGTACTTGAGGATCAGCAAAGTAAACAATGATCCGCATCTTGTGGGTGATTTTCAATGATTGCGTATCAACGTCTTGAGCGATATAAGGCGATGCAACATCCAGATCAAATGGGAGGTATTCGAGCGTATCGTCCTCCTTGACCGTATATTCCTTCACTAGAGTCATCATTGCCGATGATGATGATAGTCAATAACAATCATGCATCCTCATTTTCTTTCAAAGTAAACAAAGATGCCAAACTTACCTATCGGCTTATGTGTCTTTGAAACATACATGTGTGGTGGGATGGTTTCATCCTCTTTGATATTACCGGTGCGTAATCTATATAGAGTATTAGATTATAACTGGGATGTTAGATGACGGCCCCAAAACTTACGGAAATAGCTCATTTTGTTCAATGAGCATGGCAATTGTAGATATACGTGCTTCGGGACACAATGGAAAAAAGTGGCACACAAGCCTTAACTTTTGCTTGAGTGGGACAAATTTGACCATGGAAACTTCGTATCGCATGTGACCTTCGCGGCAACCTCGATATCGCACGCGTGGTTGAAAGTCAAGAATATGCAAACTGGGATAGGCGTGACACAACACATGGATAGGCTTGGTGATCCGCAGCTTACGCTGTGTGATTTTGTCTCGTAAGGAGGCTAGCTGCACATGGACAATTAAATCATACCGGATGGTGTGTCGCGGTAAGAGCAATGAGGGTAATAGCTGTTCTGGATGATCGATTTCAATAGCAAAGGGCCATCGAGATACACCTGGTTCAATACGTGTGGTAGCTGCATCTGCTGGTGGTGGTAATAAATCCACTCGTTCGCGAACAATCTTTTGATTCGAAAGGGCATAACCAAGTGCTGTGCTGACAGCAAATCGACTCATGCGCTCAAAGATGGCGGTGCTTTGCTTTGAGACGATGGTGATGGGCCAAAAATCGCTATTTGCTGATATATCTTGATGATGTTGGATAAGTTCGTTGGATATAACATTATGAACAGTGCCTTTAAATTGCACACTGATCTGACGAATCCGCACTGGTCGTCGCACGTTAAGCTCCACGTGCCCTCGCAAGACATAGGATGAGTTTGGTATCATATTCTCTCCTGTGTAGAGGTGAATAGCATCGCTTTCAGTGTGCACATGGAGCGAAGAAATAGACATGTGTATATGTGTTGTATAGGTATGTGTGTGTGTGTGTGTGTGTTGTGTAAATGGACCCGAGTTACAAGTATAGGATCAAGTGTAAAAAGTTGGAAAGAGAGGATGGGCGTTGGACAACATCGACACACAGGAAAGCTAAAACCGGATACTGCTGAGTCACATGGGATTCCTTTACCCACCACCATTATCATCGATGATGGCACTTTAGATATGTGGTGTATTGACCCCCACACATGGTCTCACTGTGATATCCTAAAAGAGAAGATGGATGATCACCAACGGCAAGAACAACAACAACAACAACAAAAACAACATCGACAACTGCGCGCACTTGGTTTTAGGCGCAAGTTAAGGGGGAGGAGGATGATCGTCTCCTGCGGAGTGAATGTACCTATCATTTTGCATTGACTCACAAGCTACACCGACGACACGGCCGTATCATGGAAGATGATCTCTTGTCACAGGCATCTCCAGAATAAGACAAGTTTGTGCAACCATGACTCTGATAAAGAGGGCAACATCCCATTCGTCATCAAGTGCTTGAGTTGTGTGTGTATGTGGGGGGAGAGAACAATGAAGAGAAGGGGGGAGAGAGCGTGTGGTGGGGGAGGGGAATTCTCAGCATTCTTTTAGCCATGTCATTTTCTCACATTCGACATTTTTAAAAGTCATATCATGGAAAGAAATCAGAGGAGTGTATATTGACAATTAAATGTTTGCATTGTTTTCATTGTTGCTATGTGAATGTATATGGTATCCAAGTAGGTTATATGTGATGGTAGCCCAGGTGATCAGCCACCGGGATATTTGGATTGAATCACAGGGAAACTCAGAAGATCCAATGGCAAATGAGGGCAAAGTTTTGCACTGTCCTAGGAAACAACGCCTTGTTCGTCAACTTATTCCACTTTCGACAACACACACACTCTCTGTGGACAACTTGCTTCGATATCCTTCGTGGCGTTCTTTTCGACTCCACACACTTTGTCTGGCTTCTTTTCCAGTCAGGCACCTTGTTCAAATACTCTCTATCTATAACGGCAGCAGCAAGCAAGCAGCCTTTTGCTCAGAAAGATATATACACAATCAGCTCATCAGATAATACGCTTACCCATCTCGACCGCCCATGGCAGATTCTTCGCAACAACACGTGACATTCAGCCTTGCAGACAACTCGCAAGACGACGATGCTGATGGTTTTCGAAACTATTACTCGCCACTTGCTTCAATAGGTGATGCACCGCCCAATGACGACGATCGAGTCCCGTTTACGAGCGCGTACCCAAAGCCTAGTCTTTCAGCCAACCCTGCCGACCAAATGTCAAGTCTTTCGCATACCAACGAGATCATCGATCAGTCTCGATCCCATGACTCTGAGCAGGTTGTTGAAGTTTCAAAGAACCAGCGTTATGTGCGCCTCAATACCCTACTTGGCAAGGGTGCTTACAAGGTGGTGTATAAGGCCATTGATCGTGAGGAAGGATATGAAGTAGCATGGAATACAATGCAGGTAATTGATGGTATAGTGTGTGTGTGCGTTGATTTGATTACTAAGTAATGGGCATTATCATTAGTCTGCTCCTAAGGATCTGGAACATGAGATTGAAATCTTAAAGTCAGTCCGCCATCCCAACATCATTGCTTTTCACGACGCCTGGTATCAAAAGAACGAGTTTGTTTTCATCACCGAGCTCATGACATCTGGCACTTTGCGAGAATACATCCGAAAGTTGAGCTTGCCCAACAACAAGATTGTTAAGCGATGGTCACGTCAAATCCTCAAAGGTCTCGCCTATCTCCATGGATACAATCCACCCATCATTCATCGTGACATCAAATGCGACAATATCTTTATCAATGGTGCGCATGGTGAAATCAAGATTGGTGACATGGGCACTGCCGAGATGAAAATGGGTCAACGATACACCATCATTGGCACACCCGAGTTCATGGCACCTGAAATGTACGAGGAGCAAGGATACAGTGAAAGGGTGGATATCTATGCATTTGGTATGTGCTTGTTGGAAATGGCAACCGGTGAATACCCGTATGGTGAATGCAGGAATCCCGCTCAAGTATACAAAAAGGTGTCTGCGGTATGTCATATATATATTCTCTTGTTGGCATGGATAGCCTATTGACGTATTACTACTCTATATAGGGTGTGAAACCTGTATGCTTGCAAAAGGTGCAGAATCCTGAAGTGTTGAGCATCATTGAAAATTGCCTGGGCCCAGAAGATGACCGGTAAATGAATTCTAATTATGAGTATGCATTTGAGGATCTCATGTATTGTGTGAAACCAGGCTTTCTGCAAAAGAGATTCTCGAGCATTCCTTCTTGGCGGTCGAGCCCGATGTGGTATTGTTAGCTGCCGATGCAACTCATGTGCACTTGACCTTGCAAGTGGTCTTTAAGGGGTTGGATAAGCTCTCTGTCAAGTTTGATTTCAACGTGGAAACGGATACAGCTGAACAAGTTGTGCGTGAAATGGTAAGTATATATATATATATACTGGGATGATGAATAAGGATAGCGTCATTAAGCTACAATCATGTTGTAGATTGAAGAACAAGTCCTTCCTGAAAGGTATCAGCATCACATTACCAAGGAGATCAATCGAATACTGCGTGATTTGGAGAAGCCCACTGACTCTGAACAAGCGGAAAAGGCTCGTCAGTCGATATGGCGTAGGGATACCGAAGCAAATGACATGCGAGAAGAGCTTGAGCGTGTGCGATTGGAGTTGGAAAGGACAAGTGAACATGTGCGTGAAGTCGAATCCAAATGCGATGAGTATGAGAACATGGCACATTCTGCAGAGACACGATATCGTGATGCTGTACGCAATTTGCGAGAAGTGAAGGCCGAAATGGAGGCAATCAAGTCGGCACATGGTGGTGAAGGATTGATGGCCAACTATGAAACACCTACAGATTTACCTGCTGCTCGTGATGCATTGGTCTCGCGTATTCTTGAAGGTAAGCATGATTGGATTAGATGATAAGAAGGGGGCAATGAATACTCATCATCATTGCATTGTAGAATATGCTGATGACACGGATATCGAGGTGTTTGTTCGTGATTGTGCCACTGCATCGCATCGTGATCTTGAAAAGGCGCATGAATGGATCAACAAGCTCAAAAATCAAGATATCATGACCGTGGGAGATTTACGAGACTTGCATGATGAAGACTGGGCTGGAATTGGCTTGACAGTTTTTGCATTAAGAGCTCTCAAGAACATGCTAAAGGGCAAGAAACTGGCTGGCCAGAGCATCTCTATCGCGTCAACGGGAGCTAACACTCCAGCAACATCTACCCCAGTTTCCGCTCGATTGACACCTCCTCCTCCCTCTCAACATCCCCCATCCTAAAAATAATTACATTGCAGGTCAATAGAAAAACAGTGATTACAAAAAGAACATTCCCCCACCACCATCATCCACCAACCATTCCTCCATTATCACCATCTCCCCATCGCCCATTTGCTTTCGTTTTGGTTCCTCTACTAGAAATTATAAAAAACAAAAATATTTACATAGACACGCATGCAAATGTTTGCAAGTATCATGCATAGAAGGCGAAAAAAGCTTAACTGTTACGGATTGCCACAAACAGTAATTTTCGCACGCTTGATGCCGGCTTGTCGGCCGAGATGGCATCAGCCGCCTTGATAGGTTACCTTGTATGATAGCTCTTTTCTAATTGAAGTATGGGATATGATACACAAGTATATTGAAGGATACCATCATGGTGGATGTATAATAGGGGCATGATGTTACTAAGATCAAAGGAATAGATGATGATGTGCTTATCAAGCTATGTGTGTGTGGGGAGTCATGATGACAAACAATCTCCGCTTCTAATGAGATGTCGTTTGTGCAGCTGCAGGTCTTTCACAACTTTATTGCTTTCTTCAACATACACACAACTTGACCATGTCCGCCACGCGCTTGTTACGCCAGCAATGGCTTGCTACCAAGTTCACTCAACCTTTGAAACGCTGGAACAGTACCGCTGCTGGTCTTCAGGTAATGCTCATTGAATTGCATTCCGGTCGACTGGGTGACTCATTGATCCCCCATTCCATGAATACAGGCAAGCGCTCTCAAGATCAACAAGGCCGATACCTTGAAGCCTTTGGTGCCTAACCAGGACCTTGTGTTTGGCCAGACATTCACCGACCACATGTAATTGATATGATTTCATGGATCTTCCTTTGTATCAATGACTCAACATTTGACATCTTTAGGGTTACTATTGAATGGAATGCTGATAAGGGATGGGATGCACCTGAGATCATTCCTCACGGCAAGCTTTGTTTGGATCCTTCTGCAACTGTGTTCCATTATGCTGCTGAGGTAAGTACATTTTTTTTCTCGTTTGCCGGGTAATCGTTTTTACTCACATGTTAGTGTAACTTAGTGCTTTGAAGGCATGAAGGCTTACAAGGACAAGGATGGCAAGATTCGTCTTTTCCGACCTGATATGAATATGGCACGTATGAACCGTTCAGCTCATCGTATTGCTCTTCCAGTAAGTTTGAACCCAAGGATTGGGATGGTACAAAGGTTTCAATGAATGTCATTTTTTGACGCGTGGGAAAACTTAGAACTTTGAAGGCGAAGAGTTCCTCAAAGTAATCAGCGAATATCTCAAGCTTGATCAGCGCTGGATCCCCAATGAGCGTGGTTATTCTTTGTACTTGCGTCCCACAATGATCGGCACCCAGCCTACTCTTGGTGTCACAGCTCCCAACAAGGCTTTACTTTTCGTCATTGGTTCCCCTGTGGGTCCTTACTATAAGACTGGCTTTGCCGCTGTTTCTCTCAAGGCTACTACTGAATATGTACGTGCTTGGCCACGTGGTACCGGTGATTCCAAGATTGGTGGCAACTATGCTGTTGGTAAGTGTGTGTGTGATGGACATTATTGTATACTTGAACTAATCATGCAATCGTTTGTAGGTCTTTTGCCCCAACTTCTTGCAGCCAAGAAGGGTTTCCAACAAAACTTGTGGCTCTTTGGTGGTAAGTCATTATATAAATGAGGAACGCATGATATTCATTCAATGGCAAACGTAGATGATCATCAGTTGACCGAAGTGGGTGCCATGAACTTGTTTATCTTGTGGAAGAATGCTCAAGGCGAGACTGAATTGGTTACTCCTCCTTTGGATGGTGCCATTCTTCCTGGTGTCACCCGTGATTCTATCTTGAGCCTTGCTCGTGAATGGGGAGAATTCAAGGTCTCGGAACGCAAGTTGACTATGCCTGAGCTTCGTGATGCTGTCAAGGAGAACCGTGTTAAGGAAGTCTTTGGTGCAGGCACTGCTTGCATTGTGAGCCCCGTCAAGATGATTGAATACCAGGGCGAGGTATATATATATATATGTGTGAATTGGATAGTTAGAGTGGCCATGATCTCTAACATTGTTGTATTCTAGGAGCTGAATATTCCCTTGGATCCCAACGACTCGACATCCCAGGCTGGTCCTATCACCAAGCGCATTAACAAGGCCATTATGGATATCCAATATGGTGAAGTTGAGCATCCTTGGTCCGTTCTTGTCAACTAGTTGATGTATAGAGAGAGAAAGGGGATTTGATAGAAGAGTGATATCCTCTTAAATGTTCATACGAATAAATATAACGTCAAATGTTACGTTCTCCCGCACCTGGCATCGATTGTACAATAAGCTCACCAAAGCGAAGGCTGACAGCATATATTTTGTAAGATGGAAGAATACCATGTATGTTTCTCGCCAATAGCGCCTACGATATGTTGAGGAAGGTACATCGCAAGCAGTACGCTAGTTATCCAATTCCGTATGGATGTTTTTTTAAAAAGCCCAGCGTTCACTGTGCTTGCTGATAGTACAAATGGGTATTATTTCCTTCCCAGTTTGGTACAAATTTTTTCATACATCAACACAATGAAAGTTTTTACGACAAACACCATTTACAATTATCATTTTCTTTTTGAATTGGGGGTTAAGCCATCAGACCATAGCCTCTTCCTTGCCACGTCCATGGAAAAAGGAAACGGGCGAGATCATCAACTGCTCATGGCGGCCCAAACGGGCAAACATCCACAAGCACACTTCACTCTTAGAAAGGGCTATCACAGGTCATCGTCTGACTCGGAAACTGTGTCTAGTTTATAAAACGTAGACTGGTTATGTACTGCATACAGATCCTGTAGAGTACGGTCCTAAAGAAAAAAACGAGTTCCCCAAGTTTGCCCTCCTTTTATAACTTTTTCTGTGGTGGCTTTTCTCGCGGAGTTGCTTCGTACCGCAGTTGACGGATTCCTAATTTTAAACACCTCAAAAGACCTGAAGGTCACACTCAGTCACTTTCCAAGACTAAAGAAACGTATTTATGTAACGAGTGAATGCGTATGAGAAGATGGAAGGAATTGAATAAATACAATGCGTGGAAAAAAGGCCTTATTCTTTTGAATCCATTGTCAACTTGATCATTGTGCGTGATGCTATGGCAACATCACTCATTTGTGCAACCTGCCAACCATCATCGCCCAACTCCATGCAATTTTAAACACGCTATGTGCCGTCTCACGTCGACCATTGTACTCATCAATCTCATGACCAGTCTATCTCTTTTGAACGATGTTCGATTAAAGGGTATTATGTACTTTAGCAAATACGGGATTGCATTGCGTAAGAGGCCTTTTCTTTTTCCTGGGTTGGACTTTAACGTGTATAGGCACTTGAGGCAGAAGTTGTATGGAATGCAGATGCTGTGTAAAGGGAAGGAGAAAAGGAGAAAGGGTCTGATTGATCCATTGTTCTTGAACAAAGGCTGCATTCTATAATATAATTCTGTCATTAGTGCCGTGATAGGTGTATGCAAACGACAAGTGATATATCCTAGTCAATCAACAACGTGCAGTTTTATTATGTCCATAAGAACGAAAGAATACAAGAGAGCATAACTAAGAATGATGACACATGTTGACTGAAAGTGGGTTGATAAAGGGTCCCGTGATACAACGACCGCAGTATGTAACTGGTTTTTCCTGCATTCACACACGCACACAGACACCGGTCGTCATGGGGAAAAGGAAACGAGCAGCTCGTACCAATGAAACAACCGGCACCAAGCAGCAATCAGGATCGCGTGGGGGCAACAAGACCATGACGGACACGCCTTTGGCATTGAAAGCGGGCTATGCCTATGTGTCGTTAGAAGGAACAGCGATTGAAGCGATCACGCATCAGGAGCAGCCTATGGATGTTATACCAGCTCATTTTGTCCAGAACCGTATCGAGCGCGATGGGCATCCTTGGCACCACGTTACTATCATCAACCCAACAGAGTTACCACGAGCATTGGAGGCAATAGGGATCGAATACGACAAGAAGAAAAAGTATCATCTCGTCCGTGCACTTGTGGATCACATTTTGCGGGAATTTGGTGATGCCAACTTATGGGACCCACCTGAAGATTTAGGATTGGCGTATGTTGAACACAATGATACAAAGGCATATTACCACGTTTTGCATTGGCCATTTGGTCACCGTATACGAGACCGGCTTGGATTAGGACCCGCTTTCTTCCATGTTACCATCGGTTTTGATCACAAGGATGTCCATGGCACTTATAAGGGTCCAGGCACATTGCTCTGTCTTTCTCACCCAGGATTCTACCAAAAGCATCATTTTGAACGACTCGCTGAACTTGCACCTTTTTACAACAATGATTACGACTTCATCAAGGCATTGGTGAAACAAGGCATAGCAACTTCAAATTTTCGCATTGCCATGTCCTTAGGTTGGACTTATCTTCGAGGCATCAATACACAAACTCACACCTATCTGTAAACAACACCACACCCCCCCCAATTCATCCATCCCTCCATCCACAATTCCCATGCATATGAAAATGTACAAATATATTTACGATTAAAAGTCAAAGATGACAATGCTAATGATACAATGCTATTTGAAACCTTTTGCCCGAGCTTTCTTTTTCTTTTTGATCGGTTGCCGATTAGCAAAGGCACCAGGAACGGGTTGACTGGCAATGGCTTTAACTGGTGATGCGATAGTGTCAAATGAAGTGTCTTTTGGTTGCGAAGGAATATGATGCTTTTTGAATGGTGGTTGGGTTTGAACATCGGGTGTGCTGAAAGAAATTCGTTTCCTTGGTGACAGTGTCGGTGATGTTGGTATGTTCTTTTCAAATTCTCGGTAATGAAAAGGCAAAAACTGGGTGGTTCTTGGATTATATTCGGTTGCTTCTGAGTCAAATACGATAGATGCATCGGCTGGTAATCCCGGTTGCCATTCAGTCGCCATATACTTGATTGTTGGTGTTAACTTGAAAGTGTCATTGGCAGCTTGGATATAGCGTAAAGATGTTTCAGATGTAAAATCAGGTTCAGGGAAATAGGTCAATAAGGATGATTTGATCACTCTCCCAACGCTTGCCATTTCTAATAAATGCTTTCTGTTAGAAAAAGAGCCCTTGTTATGTGAATTATTTCCATACCTGATTCCGCACCGATTGATGGCACCGTGCTTTGCCGTATGCGACGATTAGTGCATTCAATACGCTTCTCTTCCAAAGACATCTCGTCAAGTAGTCCACAAACGCTTGCATCCAATCCTTCTTCATTAAGCAGTTCATTACTAGAAAAGATCCATGTTAGCGCCAAAGCACAATCAACAATGAGCCATCTTAAACGTACAATGTAAGGGGTATAGTTGAAGACGCATTCTTCTCCAATTGGTTACGTAGAGACGGGATACTTGATGCTAGCTGCTTGATGGATCGGACACCATCCACAACTTCTATAGGTATATGTAAAATGTACATCAGTGATCTCCCTTATATTAGTGCCATTGAAGAATGCATCGTAATACCATTGAGGAGACCACCAGCCAAGTCGCCCGTGGATTTGATAGATATCAGCCTGTCCGTATGCCGTACATCTACAGGCAATGCATCGTTGTCCAATTTCCATCCAACTTTTTGATATTTGGTCCATTCTCCTTGTTGTTCAGAAAAAACCAGGGTCCGAATACTTCCATCTTGCAAGAGTCGAAAGTAAATGAATGTATCAGCATCCCTTGATTCTCCAGTATCGCTGTCAGTGTGGGAAGACGAGGAAAAAACGGCATAAAATCCAGTGGTTGGGATGACATTCACTTCGCCTTGGTAAAAAGAATGTATTTCTTCGATCGGAATGGATTGTATCACCTCAAATAAACTCGGCAATGTGGGAGAGCTCAGATCCTCACTGGCATAAAATAAAATATATCGATCAGCATACGTGCATAGTAGGGATTGTATTTTGGAACATACTCTGTTAATGTGTTGTGGCTTCGTTGGTATTTGGCACATATAACATGATCATACAAGCTCGACCACAAAAAGAGAAAATCTGCACACACACACACACAGCTGATCAGCCATCCATCCTGCATAACATCCAAGAAACCAAACTCACCGTGCGTGGTCCCAGCAACTAATTGCGAATAGATTGGAGGCGAGTATTCCATATAATGTGGCTGGCACGAGATCGGTATCATTGGCTCCCGAATGTCAAGTAACAGAATGTCTCGAGCAGTCGATATCCAATACAGGTACTCATTCCGGCCCCAAGGCACTGACATGGTGTAGATGCGATCATCGATTGGCGTTTTATACAAGACATGGCTTTGTACCATCTAAATATCCAGTGCGTTAGACCCAATGTTTTTATTCCAACATTGCTCATATTACCTTTAGGTTGACCAGATGCACGTTTTGTGATGAAGCCACCAGCAGTTTTCGGGAATCATTGACGAATGATATTGAACGCCACGTCGAGTCGGTGTTGTCAGTCAAGTGATATGCTGCAACCAAGGACCGGTCGTTATCACTATGATGATATAAATGAGATTCCAGTACCTAATACAAGACACTTGTCTATATATACTGTACCGATTCGTATTTCGAACATCGAATATTGATAAATAGCCATTCTCTGTCATCATTGCGTATTCGGACTCATTGAAAGGGCTGAGGCACATGGCTGTTGGTAATCCCGGTGAGAACTCCAGAGTTGCATAATTGGCTGGTACATGTTCGTGAACCGTCTCCATGACAATGTGATAGGCTGGTGGTTCAGCGTGTTGCTCGCTATTATCTTGCTCTTTGTTGCTGTGATATATTTGCACATGGACGAGAACGGTGCTGCAATGCGTACGCACGCCCATAATCATTGGATAATCTGCTGCAGCATCAGGTGAACGATCTTTGGTGTGTCCATGCATGATACAAATTTGTCGAATCGGGTATCGAAGATTCAAAGTGCAGCTCGCTATCACAGGGCCGACAGGAAGACCAGTGTTTCCTCTTGCATGCGATTTGATATCCTTTTGCGTGTCGACAAAGAACGTGCCTAATCATTGGATTAATTGCCGCCACCCCTTTAAATCCAAATAATAAGGATACTTACATAATTTTGACGCGTTATCCCCAGCAGCAAAGCCAATGACTGTCAATACATTGTCATTTTGGGTCACATTCTTTTTCAAAGACATCCTCGACACTGCCACCATGTTGCCTTTGAATGGATCGTATCGCTCAAGTTTGTTCTTGCGACTGATTTCTGATGAAACAAGCTTTTGGATCTCTGGAAATAGACACGCTGAATGTTCGCTACGGAGCGCCTTGCATAACTAAACATCGATGGTGAGCAAGGACCTCCCCTCTTGTTTCTATCTGCCAGAATACGTACCCGTTTCCATGACCTTGTTTCAGAATTCGCCACTTCATCATTGTCTGCCACTTTGACGGGCTTATAGTATGAGGGCATGTTAATTAGTGACACAAAACGTCATTATCAAACTATCCCATACCTCTTCCCATTCAGTCCTTTCATCTCCTGAGGGTGTCCACAGCAACTCTGGTATATTGTTAAGGATATTGCGTGCCTATGTCATAGATTAGTAAAGTGTCATGGATAAAAAAAGGCATGCGATTGACATTTGCTGTCAAGCGTCACTCGATTGCTCCCTTGCCTTACCTGGGGTTCACACTCCTTGACAGTCAGTCGCCGAGACGATCGGTAACCCGAGATCGCTGGCAACACGCTGCATTCTTCGACCATGTACCAATGTTGACACTGTGTCAAGCGGAGACGAGAGAAACAAGATAAATCTTCTGCCAAAATTGAGGAAGGTGTACAAAAAGAGAATAGCCAATCATGTGATCGATCCGCCAACCTTCATGGTGGTGGAGAGCAACCTCGTTGATCATGATACATATGCATGTACATTAGATACTCCCACACATCCAATACTTGTCGCCTGCGATACCATTGATTTACAAATAATGACAAAGGCGTTTCCATTTTGCTGGTTTCATTGACCAAGACTAAGCTTTATACTGATAACTCGTTCACGATTGTTGAATATAAAGGGGTGGATCCTTATTGTACAAAGAGACCAAGCCATGCAAAGTTTGTAGTAGAAGAAAATCCTCATATATACATGCTTCTCAATATGACGATCATTGACGCCATCAAATACGACAAAGCTGAAGGAAGGGGATGGGGATATATGAATGATAATACACTGCCAGCGGGGGTTCATTTCAGTTGGGTGCGTAGGAGGGAACTCGAATCACACACGCCCGTCTTTTCTCGCACCTTCTTTATCTTATTTTACACAATGGCTACTGAGAATAAGAAAGCTCTCGTTTATTCAATCCTCGAATTCCTCAAGAAATCCTGTGACGATGGCACTATCGGTCAAGACGACGTTGAAGGCATTGAAGGTGCAGTATTACATACTCCTTTTGATAAACGAGACACTGAACGAGATGTACTACTACAACAAAAGTGGCCATGCAATGCATTGGTGAAGCCTTCAGTGTCGATCCTAGCGATCCTGCTCAGCAAGAAGCATACAGCACAAAGCCTGCCAACCTATTGAATATCTTTGAAATCTACTTGAAGACAAAGGCCAAGTCGCGTGGTGGTGCTGCTCAGGTACAGCTGTGCACGGGTATAGGGATAACGATGTCAATACTAACACGCACGTGTATTATAGCCAGCCGATACTGCTGCCTCATCATCTTCAACATCTGCTCCATCTGGTATGTTTGTTTGTATGCATGAAATGATTTGTCCATATCATAAGATTGACGTTCTTTTTTCTCTTTCTTAGCATCCGTAAGCATCTGTTATTTTATCTTTTAACATTGCTTGACTCAAATTGTATAGGCTGTGTCGGATGAGGATAAGCAAAAGGCTGAGGAGCTCAAGGGTGCTGGTAACCGTAAAGTGTCAGAGCGCAACTATCCTGAAGCTATCAAGCTCTATTCCGAAGCCATCAAGTTGAACCCCAATCAAGCAGTGTACTATGGCAACCGGTAAGTGTGCTCATGGATTCAAAGGTGAATGTGTGATCCATGCTTAACGTTCGTTTTTTCCATAGTGCTGCTGCATATAGCCAACAAGGTGATTATGAAAAGGCCGTGGAGGATGCTACCAAGGCTCTCGAAGTGGATCCCAAGTATAGCAAGGGTTACAGTCGTCTTGGGTAAGTAGTAGTGGAGATGGAGGAACAAAGAGAGAGGGGTATCTTACATGATATATATAGCCATGCTTTGTTCTGCCAACAAAAATATCAAGAAGCTGTCGATGCCTATGAAAAGGGCCTTCAATTGGATCCTGAGAATGCCACCATCAAGCAATCTCTCGCTACTGCCAAGGCAAAGATTGGAAGTGTGGATCGATCTGCTGGTGCTGCTGGTTCAGATGCTGGTGCTGCAGGTGCTGGTGGTATGCCCGATCTTGGTTCCTTGTTGAATAACCCTGCTTTGATGAACATGGCCCAACAAATGATGCAATCCGGCGCTTTGGATCAACTCATGAACAATCCCAATGTCGCAAGAATGTAAGTCAACAAAAGCAGCAAGAAAAAAAAAGGACAGAGGTAGTGATACGAGGTTTTATGTACATTAGGGCTCAACAAATGATGGGTAACAACGGTGGCTCTGGTGGTGGTGGTCCCAACCTTGCAGAAATGATGCAAAATCCTGAAATGATGAACCTGTGAGTATCTTTGATCACTTTGTTGTTGGACAGCAAAAGTACTGACATCCGCATTCTACATTAGCGCACGCCAGTTTATGGGTGGAAATAACGAGGGCGGCAACAACAACAATAACCAGAACTAAGCATTCATCCTTGTTTACTCCAAATAAATCATTTCGATTACCATGTTGCATTATACACTTTGTTAATGTAGAGGCATTAGATAAATCGTTTATTATTACTATACTTGAACATATCATATAATATACCGCTTTTGTGAGGATGATTACTTTTGTGATAATATAAAGTCATGGTTACAATTCAAGGCTTGAGGGTCATTTAGATCGAGGCGATAGCACCGTGGAGCTAGTATTATTGAGTGAAACAGGCCATGAATGACGTCTGTAGTAGTCATCATTGTTGTTTTGCGTTGATGATGATTCCAATGAAATCGATGCACGTCCCATTGAAAGCGAACTATATTTTCCTGGGGATTTAGAAGCGAGCGCTGCTTCTGCCATGATATCGGCCAAGACGGTATCAGCATCGAATGCAGGAGTTGTTGGATCGACGTCATCCAGCGATGGGGAGCTTTGTCCAAAAGACAACGAAGGTGTTGAATCGTTGATGCTATCAGGGCGTTTGTGCAGCGGTAGCGGGTGTGGAGTGCATTGTGTTTTTGGTGGAGGATATTGTATGGAAGCCCTACCAGACGATAAGGACGACACAAATGAATGTCGATTGGTTTTGGTGGATGGTTTGAAATGTTCCAATTCCTGTACATAGTACACATGCAAAATAAGTGACGTGAAACTTCATACTAATGCATACAAAAACCTTAGCACCAGAGAGATCCAGCACAACTTGATCGCTGTTATTCTCTTCTTCTTCTGACGCCTTGACACGCTCCGGTAATTCTTCAGAGGTCACGAGAAATCCTGCACGTTTAAGAAGTTTGGGCATGCAAGTGCGATAACTCAAATGACCCTTGAGGATATCAGTGCAATCGATATTTAAGACACGTTCCTTGTCTCCTGTTGATTTCAAGGGACGTAAACCAGCAACATTGCTAAGACCTGCAGTAGATGCACGAAACAAAAATCCAAGTAGCCAGTCATTCTTTGAGTAGCCATTGACAAAACGCCCTGCAACCACCGAGATGCACGCATCCCATTGTGATTGGGATGCACTGACAGGGGTGCCAAATAATGCAACATTCTCTACAAGCCCGTGCGCATTGACGCGTGCCAATTCCAAAAGGCAGTAAAAGATCACACGTGCACCGAGCGAATAGCCCACCAAGGTCACTGGCGTAGCACCCAAGTTGCGGTTCATGAGGGAATCAGCAAGAATCAAACCTGCCAATCGTGCGCGGTCCAATCCATTATGCCATGGATTATCTACAAGATAGCCAAGCTTGGTTAAAGCAAGTGGCCATGCCAATCCAGCCAATAGTGCTCCCATAATTGTGTGCGCCAATGCTTGCTGAATCGAGAACGCCACCACTTCTGTTGCAAATATCTTGAAGGCACTACCCAAATCTTGAAGCATCTCTGGTTCCCAATGAAGTGCATAATGATCTCCCAAAAGTGGATCCAGCGTACTAAATGGTAAAGCAGCTGCTGAATTCCTATCACACTTTTTTGGCAGCCATCTACAATAGCATTATTTACAGGGATCAACATCATTGTCTAGTTTACTACTTACCCAGATACAGTAATAATGCAACTTGGATGACCACTGGTGGCCACAGGCTGAAATTCAAAGGTGTTGATTGTCTTCATTCTCCTTTTCATGCTCTTTGCTACATACACGATCCTGTGGTGAGATATGTCTGATACTACTATGTGTACAAATGCGATGTTAGCTCCTTACCTCCAAGACCTTTTCAATACATTATCATCAAACATCCATATTAGCGAATGGCAACTATGACAGCTCTATTCATACAGGAAGACTTACCACCACCAATACTTGTCATACTGCCAGTAATCATAGCAATTCCTGCCGTGCTACCGAAAAAGCTCCCTGCACCAGAAACGCCGACCGTGGATAAAAGCGAACCAATGCCACCAGCAATCAAGGGAGACATTAAACCAGCACTTACACCAAGGATCAAGCCGCCCCCTACTGTAGCGAGACCGATCATGGCATATCGATGTTTTCTACGTTCACGATTACGGTATCGCTTTTCATTGACATTGGCCACAGGTAGAGCAAAAAAATCGTAGGCTGTTGTTACAGGTTTCTCATCATCATGATCCTCGCATTGTGTCTGTTGTCCAATAAATTGATCCGAGATCCATTGTTCCATCATTAGTGTTTCACGCCAATCTAATTGTAGATAGGATGCTGTGCGTGACAAAAAGACGCGTGTCCGTGCATCAAAGTTTTCAGCATTGAGAAACAAAAGCAACAAGCTACACATGACGGTCCATCGTAGGTCAAGTTCTACAGTGTCATGTGATGTTGGGGTTGTAGTAGGGTCATCATCATCCATTGAGCGTGGTGTGGTTGCTGCTGCCGATGAAGATGTGGATGGTGAAAGGGGTGGCGTGAAAAAGGATAACGATGCAGTACTGCTGCCATCATCATCATTATTGGTAAAAGTGGAATCGTCATCATCATCAAGTTGGTGGACTTGGACCGTGGTAGTTTCGCCTTGAGCTGTGAATTGGAGTACCAAATCAGCCGCTTGGATACCATGTTTGAAAAGATCCTCAATCATGCCGATCTCTATATTACGCCATTGTTTATAAATAAATCAGCGGCCTTGCATATACACACACATACCTGTGGAAGAAACATCCATGTGCTTGTAAATATCACGCATAAGCTTCCTTTGCCAGTTATCCGCACTCATACGTGCATAAGCATGTTCTTTGCCATGGAAACTATGAACGATTTCGAGGCTCGTCACTGCACATAGACCCACAAAGGCTACTTTTTGTGCTTCTGTAAACACATCACGGGTCGTCGTTTGTATTGGGGATACCAAGTGCATTGCTTGTTCCTCATCCTCCTGTAAATGTGCTGTATCGTTCTTCCACGTCGTATCGATCGATGGCGTCGTCAATTGGGACAAACAAGGAGAAGATGGGTTGATCTGAGTATGATACGGGGCTGTCATTGTCGTGTCAGTAGCATGTCGACTTGCTGGCAAAAAGATGCTATTATCTGCTTGAGCATACTGGTGAGTTTCTTCTTCTCCTGCAGCAGGTTTTACAGGGGGAAGGGTACAGCGTTACTACTCTATTACCTTTATCTTGGATACTCCTTTGCTGTTGGTCCTTTTCATTTTCATTGTCGTCATGTTGCTTGGCAATGGTGATACCTTTAGCCTGTATGCTGGGTGATGGGCTTTTATCTTTTGTGTCAAGCACTGTAGGCTTTGTTGTATGGTTATCAGTAATACTCCTATGATGGAATTGGTGATGTTGCTGTGCAAATGATGATGACAGCCCTTGGTCGTTGACAAGTAGTAATGGATCATCTTTAAAAGAGCTGTTGGGGCCATGTCTCTTTGGTGAAGAAGACAATGTTGCTTGAGAAATGGTCATTGTTATTGATCAAGTGCAGGGGAAGAACTGCAGCAGTCGTTGAAAAAGAGAGCAATGAGAAGAAAGGAAAATGCATTTCGTTGTCCTGTTGTTGCAGCATTGTTTAAATCCAGTGCCCATGATGCCTTCTCCTCATCCCCCCTCTCTCATGCATGGCGTTTATCTTTCATCCTTGGAGACATAGACACACGTAATACTGCTATACACTGTAAAGAAGATGTTGTTGTTGAAAAGTGAGGATGAATGGATATCACACTAGGATATTCTATATTTGTTATGGCTTGATTCATGATTGTAAGTTGCATGGATGACTTGCCCCTTTTTATTCTAGCTTTGATAAGCTTCTTTTTCAAATCATGAGGCGCACATGGCATGGATGGATCAAGTTTCGGGTATTGGGTAGTCTCCAATGTATCACACAAGCTGTTACACAAGAGGACGGCGGCATTCTTCGGGTGAGTGGTGGGTTAGGGTGGGTAATCGTCTATAGTAGTTGAATATATATATATATATATATATCTTTTACAAAGCATCATGCTGGAGATTACTCTTTAAGAATAATATCAAGCGTTGTATTTTTATTAGTGGTGAATGTACAATTGTAAACGTTTGAGGATGATGTGGAGAAGAATGTGGTGAGTATAAAGCGGAATAGAGAGTGTGTGTGCGTTGCTCCTCTCCCTCTCGATCAAGTCGTATATGAATTGCAGCGGTGTGACACTGGTACTACATTCGGATAGCTCCACTGCTGTTATTACTATTAACTAGTCAATACACACGCACGCGTATGTCCATCTTCCTTTTCTTCTCTTTTACCTACCACTTTTTGTATCCATCCACCACGACTACAGCAGCACTTGCGGGTTCAAGCGTTGGGAAATGTATACCATGAATGGCTCAGGGATCATAGCCGTCGACCTTAGCTTTCCCGATACAGTCCAGTTCTTTGCTGGTCGTCCTTCCAAGAAAACAGACCTTCCGTCAACGCCTTTATCGTTTCCTTCAGTCACGTATCCTCGTCGTCAAAAGTTGCGTGGAAAGCTCAGAATCGTAATGTCACAAGCAATCAAGTTGAATCAGGTGGAGGTTCGTTTCAACGGTCATACCGAACTCGCTTGGCGTGATCCTCTGAAATCCGAGCATTCTTTCCTTGCTGAGCGAATGAATGAGCGCAAGACACTTCGAAAGTCAAAAAGCACATTATTGGAAGAAGCAACCTTGCCTGCGGGTGTTACCGAACTAGGTAAAAAACAAAAAGAAGGACGATGATGATGATGATCATGCAATGCTCAAAACACGACGCTTCTACAGGATTTGAGATCACGATACCCGGTCATCTGTGCCCAACATTCAAATCCAAGTTTTTGGATATCACTTACATGATCACCGCAAAGATCGTTCCTGCAGGAGCAAAATTATGCAAAAAGCCAATTCGGGTGGAGAAGGAGATTTGCTTACAAAAGACACTTTTGCCCCACGATATCGCAACATTAGCTGGTTACCAAGTGCCATTGTTGACCATGAGCGGTGCCTCTCGACGTGGTGATGATGATACGATCATACGTTACGAATTCCGTGTACCAAAGTGGACGTGCCTCGATAATGATACCATCGACTTTGATGGTACTTTTAGTATATCATCACCAACATCCGGTATCACTGGCATAGCCAAGGTAGAGGTGGACATGGTCGAACAACACTTTTATCATTATGATATGACGTAAGTATCTTGAAGAGAAAACGAGGTCCTATCCATATTAAACAATGAACATGGTTATATATATATAGAAAGGACGACAAAGAGGACCATCTGGCAGAGACACCCATCGTATTTGGAGACCGGTTGACAAAACGACATTTGTTTATATCCCACAATGAGCCTTCAATCTATCTCTTTCCTCCTCTTGATACCAACATTGCATTCTCATTTCCTATCAACAATAAGCATTCTCAATCCGATTCGTCAACATCTTCTCCTCCATGTCGCATCAAATCAATTCCATATGCGCCAACACGCCTTGCACCACCCGACGATGATATATTACCAACATCATGCTCATGGATCTTGGATAGCGCACAATATTATTCACCTGCCACGATTATCAGCAAAGGGAATCTCTCTTATTCGCTCGATTCCCCCTTTCTGGAAATCCGTCATTTTATTCGCCTCGTTATCCATCCTCTCGCAAGCGATACAACTACCCCTCAACCTGTCTGCATTGGCTTACCCATCCATATCACCAGGAAATTGACACCTCCCCAGACATCTTCAGATGAATTACCCACCTACAACAGTATTACACGTGATGTTGAACGGCTACCCGATTATGTTACCACCATGATGGATATGGCTCCAGCAGCAGCAGTAGCAGCACATCATAATACGGATGACGAAGCAGCTCTTTCACCGACACCACAGGAGGGAATGGACGAAGTTGATATCTCTGATCTCTATAATGCCCAAAGAAGTAGACAATCCACCCATTCTTCTGAATATTCAAATTCCACAGCTTCATCATCCCATGGGAAACAAAATCAACTTGAGCGGATATTGATACAAGAACGTAGGCTGGAAGATTTCTGGATCATTCCTTGAGATAACTGTAATGTACATTTATTATTACTGTAACTATAACGATGGTGACCAATGCAATAAAAAAGTAATTTGTATTCATGACCAAAAGTTGTGTACATATCAGAACCAGAAACTGACACTAAAGCTAGTAGACAATGAACGGATATAATGCCACCATCGCGGCTAGTGAATTGAAAGAACAATAGATTAGCTCACGCACAGTGTTGATCCATAGATAACATCGTA
The DNA here is from genome assembly GCA_000697475.1 of Lichtheimia corymbifera B2541. Classification (NCBI taxonomy): domain Eukaryota; kingdom Fungi; phylum Mucoromycota; class Mucoromycetes; order Mucorales; family Lichtheimiaceae; genus Lichtheimia; species Lichtheimia corymbifera. The sequence continues at coordinate 47,949 of JNEU01000706.1, forward strand.
CTTACGGGCATATAAAGAAGTTCACCTTGCTGAAGAATGCATTCAAGATATTCAGCCTTGCTCACTAAGGGGAAGGTCTCGTGGTCTGGATGCTCCACATCAATCTAGGATCCACGCAACCCATATCAGAAAATCACTCCTATACCATCAAGATGAATTGCTTTACCTGGCTCGTATTGGACATGATGCCTTGATGAGGATACAAGTATTGGGTTTGGGATGGAGCATAAAGCCGAATATATTTCCTGCCTACAGGCTGTGCCAGCACATTGTGATAGGGATCATGGTGCAAAGGTGAGACTGTGCCTTTGGGACCAAACCATGCATTCTGGATAACATCGGGAGGCGGATTTGGATAGAGTTCGGATGGCTCTGGTTCACAAAAGCAATAATCGGGTGTCACGATATCATTCGCAAGTCGAGGTATTTGATGAAATAAATCATGTTGTGCCAAATAAGCCGAGGGTCGATCATCATCACCATCATGGGGTAAAATATACGTGCGTAAAAAGTCCTCAAATCGCATCAGCTTTTGTTGCCAATCTTGATCCGTGTATTTGCTGCCAATTTCCACAGGTACCATACGATCGCCCGCCACTGATATCAAATACGGTACAGATTGCCATTTCTCCAATGCTGGCCAATGATCAATAGCCCCCTTGGGAATGATGAAGGGTGTCTCACTTGTCGTAATCCTCGTAACAAAATCCACAAAACTAGGGATACCAGGAAGCCTTGGTACTGAATGATCACGTGAAACAACAGGGTCATCATCATCATGCATATCCAAAGGAGAGCATCCAAGAAGGGAGATGTTGTTGTTGTTACTGCTATTCGTCGCCTCATGTTGTTCTTTTGCAAGCCAATCCTGAAGACCTTGAATCGTTTCCAATGCAACCTGTCGACGTTGTGGACCGGGAGCACCACTGACAATAACCACCGTATCCAAGACACAGATCATCCTCCTTGCACAATCCAAGGTGAGCTGACCACCATCCTCTTGGCCAAGCATACAAAGGGCCTTTAATATACCTGCATCCATGATCATGCATCGCCAGCAAGTAGGTACGCTCTTGTATGGATACAACAAAATGGACTCTTGAGCAAGATCGAGCAACGCCTCTGCATGTTCGAGATCACGGGTATAGTCATGGTGCTTGGTTGGTAATGGTGGTAGACTTTGTACAATGCTCTGAAACAAATGAACAGCAGACAGATCGCATCCTGGGAATAGCAAGGCATTGAGTATTACAATGACAAGAAGAAAGAGGCGGACAAGATCAGATACCTTTCAGGTTGTTGGGTTGCTGCTCAAGTAAATGTAACAATTCGCGGTAAAAGATAGACATTGATTATGAATGAATGCGCGATGCGTTGTTTATACACAAATGAATGAGATTTACATGACCCTTTTATGGAGATGATGGGTTGGGGATGGGGGATAAAGGCATTGGTAGTAATAATAACTCTTATTGTAAGATCTCCTTGATACGTTCCTTTTGAGTGGGTGTAAGATTGGTAGGGAACTTGACTTCATACTTGACAATGAGATCACCTTTGCGTCCAGTTTTAGAATTTGGCATGCCTTCATTGGGAACACGGGATTCTTGACCAGGTTGCACAATCGTGTTTGCATTGCTTACACTTAATGTTCGATCATCCAGCGTCTTTATCTTTTTTGAGAAACCTGACAATGCTTCTGCAAGTGTCAACTGAATGGTCATTCGCAAATTATCGCCATCACGTTTGAATACAGCATGTGGTTTTTCCTCAACAATGAATTCAATATCTTGCGTTTGGCCATTCTCCAATTCATCACCTTCACCGGGAAAGCGGATCTTGGTGCCAGCCTTCCAACCAGGTTTCACATTGATGGTGAGGATCTTATCCGTATTCATGACGCGACCTGTAGCTCCATCACGAATCTTGCGCGTTACTTTTAGACGTTTGGTAGTGCCCTTGTACAAGTCTTCCAAAGAAATCGGTAATGGTCGCTTGATAGCAGGTGGTTTTTGTGGTGGTTGAGGTGACGCAGTACTACGTCCAAAGCCTTGTCGTCCACTGGTTCTTGCTGTACGTGGCATACCACCACCAAATGAGAAACCACCAGGCATTCCTCCATCATCATCCATGCCACCACCCATACCACCTGGACCACCTCCACCAAATGACGCGAAAAAGTGGCGGAAAATATCATCAGCATCAGATGGATGGAATGGTTTGAAACCAGCTCCACCGGGTCCACCCGATGTAAATGTATAAGTACGTCCACCACCTCCACCAGGGAATCCGCTAAAACCAGCACCTCCAGGAAAACCACCACCAGCAGCATCTGCACCAGGTGGTGGTCCACCTCCTTTCAATCCTTCTTCACCATATTGGTCATAAATGGCGCGTTTGTTCTTGTCACTCAATACTTCAAAGGCTTCTCCCACTTCTTGAAACTTTTGATTGGCTTCTTCAACCTTATCCTTATTACGATCGGGATGCCACTTTAACGCTACGTATTCACATTGTCATGTCAGTTTGACCAACAAACAGCTTGGGTGTTGGGGTTTACCTTGTTTACGATATGCTTTTTTGATGGCATCGTCGTCTGCATTTTTGGGGACGCCGAGAATAGCATAATAATCTTTACCCATAACGTCGTTGTTATTGTTGTTGTCGTATGATGGAAAGGAAAAGAAACAAAGGAATGAAAAAAAAAAGACAATTGCTGGGAAAGAAAAGTAAAGAAAAAAAAAGCACGAGACGACACCACACGCAACAACCCGATCATGCAGCTACCCAAAATCTCGGAAGATTTTGAAACAAAAGACCATTTCTGTTGTCATCCACAACCCATCTCTTCTTTCTTCTTTTCCCCCATCAGTGTATTGGTGATTACCCGTCATCACTCACACATATATAATAATCGAGTTGTATTAATTTTTTGTTTTTGGAGACCCTATTCATTGGTGTTACACAAAATGCAAGTTGTAGATATTCCATGCTAGTTGCTTGCATGACGCAATCATTGGATCAATTGATCGACCATGATCTTTCGTTCCCCTCATAAGAGGATACTCTTTATAAGTAGTACTTGACCAATTTGAGTGATGAATGTGTGTAATGGCAGCAATGGTGTTGACTCGGTTACACATTGCCTAGAGACGACGTGCCATATTGGCATGACCCCTGTGTATGAAACCCATGGTTAAGGAACGCAAGGCAGGGACACAGAAACACCCAGCTGTAAGACATGTCGCGAGTATACGCGTCCATGTCGTGTAATTTAAATAGATCGTGAGACAAGATTAATGCTGCGGATGTTGTTATGCAAGGCGCAGTAATGCAGTAACACGCTTGGGAATGAACGTGGCGCACTATTCACCTACCACATGGCGACTGTGGCTAAGGCAAATAAAAGTTACCTCTTTCACTTTCATATAAATACCACCGATACGTCGATTTTACAATGAACCCCATACAATAACCACCACCATCATGTTGATGATTTCACGTCCAGAAAAGGAGGTCATGTCTTTGTTAAGGGAACCACCTGCGCCAACGATCTCTTCTGAGCCGCAAGGCAAGGTTGACGACGACCAGCCTATACCAAAGATTCAGCTGACCAAAGCGTGCAATTTTTTCAGCATCTTGCCGTGCGAGGTCATACGCATGATTTTCAATTATTTGACATTTACAGACTCGCTCCATTGCCTTTCCACCTGCCCACAATGGTACAACTTTATCGTCGACGACATCATGGAACGTGTGCCTTTGGACCGTTCCCTTATCCACAAGAGCACGTGGTCAAAATGGCCAGCATTGTCTATTGGTGGACCCATCTCACGGGATTACTACGAGGTCATTCTTGGGCTGCTGGATAGCTCATTTCATTCACAATTATCATCATTGGAAGCAATAGGTATTATGCCCTCCCCCTAATTAACGCATTTTCACTTGTCTAACATGAGACCTTGCATGTAGAATTTCGATCACTTTGGTTCAGTCGACTCGATTTTCCACGGTTGCTCAAGGCATTAAAGCTCCAAACAAGGATGTCCATGATATGCCTATATCACGTGGAGATAACAGGAGAGCAGTTACAGGATGTGATCAATACCTGTCCAAATTTGTCACAGTTGGTCATTCATTCTTCATACATCAGGAGCAGCGATCGCAGCGAGAAAAAGTATATAACCTCCTCACTGACACCATTCAAAAACAATCATAAACCAAGTACCATTGCCAGGTGCATCACGCCATCCAAATTTTCACTCTATCCACGGAGATCTACTACTACCACCACCAGCAATGACAACAGCCAACCACGCATGATAACATACAACATCTTGTTTCCTAAGCTCACGTATCTTGAGCTATCAGGGTGCACAATCATTGATCAAACCGTGAACGTTCTCATTGAGAGCATCATACGTTGTTCTTGCAATTTAGAACATCTTGTGGTGGAAGGATGTGACGGTCCGATTTCTCTGGTGTCCATATTTGATGCAGCTGTCAAATCGAGCAAAACGTTAAAAACATTCAAAGCAGAGTTCCTGTCACCAACGGATTGTAAAAGTAATCGTTATCCTTATCGTTAAACCCCCTCCCTTACTATTGCTCAATACATATATACATCGAAGCATAATCATCTTTTATACAAATACGGACGATGGACCAATGACACATCAGTGGTGGGTTGCTGGTGAATGGTGTAGGCGGCGCTCGGAACGTAGCACAGGGCACATAGGATATGCAATATGTTACTTGCATTGCGCCTCAAAGACATGCTATACCAGTGGAATTTTTATATCTAACTTTATATATATATTCACTTGATTACATTGGATAGGGGTGTTCATATGGTAAATGAGTGTTTGATATATGAATAAAGTCGAGGTGATACAAAGAAGAGCAAAAGAGCGGACTTGGAATAGCCATCCAGTGCACTGGCAAAAGAAGGTACCGATACCTCGTGCTTTTACTGCTATGGCGATAAGGCGGTGTTCCAGTGAAGTGAGCATGAAAGAGATGTAGAAATGGAGCGTGAACAAAAGTGGCATAGCAATGAGCAAAATGGAGGAGATAAATGGGGGCCAACAAGGTATTATTATAAGATCGTCAAAGCAACACAAAGGTGCGGCATTTTCCCTTTCCCACCTCTCTCTCTTTTTTTCACTCCCCCATCTATAATCCACCTTCTTCTTTATTTCTCACCCCCTTTGAGCGCGGTTCTTTTTTCTTTGCCCATACTTTTTCATTCAACCCGTTCGCCTACTTCCTTAATTCGCATTAGGCGTGTACGACACGGTTAAAGCTTCTTTCAGGGTCAGCTATTGCAAAGCGAAACGGTAAAATATCATGACACACTCTGTATTGGACCGAGCACCGAAAAAGAAGAAGTCGACCTATTCTCTCTTTCCTCTCCCTACAATGTCGACGAGTTCCGGCACAACAACTACCACTTCCTCTTCAGCCACCGGAAGCACAATGTCATCCGCTTCTTCTTCTTCAAGTCATCATCTTCAAGTGCCCGGGATTGAAATCCAGCCGCCATCCGATCCGCCGACCATGCTGGAGCCACCATCACAGCAACAACAGCACCAACCGCCATCACAACAGCAGCAACAGCAGCAGCCATCAGCAACAACAAGTGGTCGACAAGTGATTGGCACGACAGCTCGTTCACGTACATTTTCCTTATCCTCCCTTGTTGGCAAGACACGCCGAGCTTATTCAGTGTCATCGGCGTATCCACCCAAAATGATTCATCCTTCTCTGGTGCCTCCTCAACCATCCACAGACGCCAAATTGGATGACGATATCTGGTTCAATGCAAAGTCTGTGACTCAGGCGCAACGTCGTAACTCGGTTGCTGCAGCTCATCGCAATTATGAGGATTTCCAACAAAAGATGGAAGAGGCCCCATTATACATTCTTGTATCAACCTATTTGAATTACTTTGTCTTGATCTTACTCGGTCATTTGAGGGATATTCTCGGCAAGATATTCAAACGACATGAATACGCTCATTTGCGTACCAATCAAGTATGTATTTGTTGTTTTACTACAGAGGCAATTGATTGACATGATGGATTATTAGGGCTATGCACCCTTGGTCTCCGATTTCGATTCATTCTACACGCGTCGGTTGTACATGCGTATTCGGTAAAACATACGGCCCATCGGGAATAATGTACATGATCCACTCACACACACACTATCTCTCTCTAGTGATTGCTGGAATCGACCCATTACAGGTGTACCCACACGCAAGACCACTGTATTGGAAAGAGAGACCAATGATTTCAACAAAACATTCAGGTACACTATACACATATACACCCTTCAATGACCTCTGATGTTAATATGCTGTAGTCTGACAGGTCGTAAAATTGAAGCACTTAATTTCGCGTCGTACAATTATCTGGGATTTGCACAAGCACAAGGTCCATGCGCTGATGCAGTGGATGAATCCGTACGCCATTATGGTATGAGCTGCACTGCCACACGAGCTGAATCAGGTACATTGGATTTGCATCGACGTCTGGAAGCACGTGTTGCACGCTTTGTTGGCAAGGAAGACGCTATGGTTATTTCTATGGGATTTGCCACCAACTCAACCACCATCCCTGCATTGGTCGGCAAGGGCTGTCTCATCATCAGCGATGAACTCAACCACAGCTCCATTATTTTCGGTGCAAGAATCTCGAGTGCCAATATCCGCGTGTTTAAACACAACAACATGAACGATCTACGTCAGCTCTTGCGCGAAGTCATTTCACAAGGCCAACCACGCACCCATCGTCCTTGGAAAAAGATTCTGGTGATCGTAGAAGGTCTCTATTCTATGGAAGGTTCGGTGGTCAATCTACCCGAATTGATCAAGCTTAAGCGTGAATTCAAGGCAAGTGGACTTGGATGATGGAATATAGAGGAAGGATGCTTACGCTCTTTTTATGTACATGTGCAGTTTAATCTCTATGTGGATGAAGCTCATTCTATTGGTGCATTGGGTGAACATGGTGGTGGCGTTTGTGATTTCTATGGTAAGGTGGAAAAAAATGTGGCACATTTACCTATCTTACCGACATTTCTACGTTTAGGCATCAACCCCAAACATGTCGACATCTTAATGGGTACCTTTACCAAATCATTCGGTGCTGCAGGAGGATACATTGCTGCCGACAAGGTATAACATACCACATGATTCCCCATGATATCGAGGTCTCATTTTGTTTGTTGTTTCGGTTTACCCTTTAGGCGGTAATTGACCACTTGCGCTTAACCAATCATTCTTACTTGTATGCGGAAGCAATTACGCCTCCTGTTGCCCAACAGATAAACACCAGCATGAGTATTATAAGGTATGAATGGACATGAAAAAGGGGGATTCATGGGCAAGGATGGCTCACTGTAAATGATACATAGAGGCGAAGATGGTACTCAAGATGGTGCAAACCGGATTCGTCAGCTTGCAGACAATGCACACTATTTTGCTTCCAAGCTTCGAGAAATGGGTTTCATTGTATATGGTGATGAAGGCAGTCCTGTGGTACCATTGTTGCTATTCAACCCAGCCAAGATTTCAGCCTTCTCGCGCGAAATGCTGAAACGGGAGATTGCTATCTGTGTGGTCGGTTATCCAGCAACACCCATCATCAGCTCACGCGCGCGATTTTGTGTTTCCGCCTCACATACAAGGGAAGATTTAGGTATGTTTTTGTTAAAGAGGAGAAGAAGGGTTATGCCATTCGGGGTGGGGGGGAAGGTACTATGAAGAAGAATATCTCCTATTAACGCACTCCTTGTTAATACCAATATCAGATCACGCTTTGAAGGAAATTAGTGAGGTGGGCGATCTTCTCATGCTCAAATTCAAGGCATAATTCGCATGGCTCCCAATCTTATCATATCCGTTCATTTTCTTTTATCTCTTGTTGCTTGTTCTATCCATCCATAGATATCATGTATATACTTTGTAATACGAGGCGCCACGCGTACACAATTTTTCAGCATTTTATTTGGTCTTGGAATGAGGGATTGGTTGAGTGGTGTTTCATATACCCGGGATCATGTCAAACATTTGCATAAAGAGCGGGGGTTAAGGAGTGGTGAGTCGGGACCGGCATCGGAAGTGCGTATGTTGTTTGACACTAGCCTAAAGGGGTCAGTAACAAGTGCTTGGATTGCAGCATACCATTGATAGGCTATGTATGTCATTTACCGGTTGGTTTAAACACCTCCACCCCCACACGAGGACCATGGAAGGAGTAAAAAAAAAAGTGGCCTGATTTTGTTGGCATGAAGAGATATAATAATAAACACAGAGTGATGTAAGAATGGTATCGGGATCTTGTTTTGGGGTACCTTGAGTCTCGGATCAAGAGGGTGAGTAGTTATACCCAGCTGCTCAAGGGATGTAAGCTTGTACATATGTAATCATTGGTAGACGTGTTTATGCATACATGCTGGTACACGTGCATGTAAGAGATGATGCATGACAACATTTATTATCCACAGCCTTTTCATTATTATTGGCAACCTTTTGATCATAAAGAACCCACTATTTTCATTGTATGGCGATTTTGTTTACTTTTATCAAACACGGTAACCAGAGGGCAATGCATAGCCACCTCGAGCAACATGCATGCAATTTCGCGCGAACAATTCCTTTAAATGACAGCTCCCATGTTATTTGCAAAGTGCGCGCGTGTTTGTATGCTCCGCACGAAAGATGATCCTTTCTCTATCGCCATGCATCACTGATGCTGTCCCAATTATTGACCATGAGCCCACACTAACTATATGAAACAATGAATCTTAACGCTGTTCAAGGATGTTTTTTGAGTCAGCCAGAACCTCTTCGTAAGATAAACTAAACCACCAACGACGACATCACAAAGATAGGCATCCATGTAGCGTAGTGTATTTGGCTCATCATGCTTTTGTGTTGACAGTATCTGTTTCTGATAACTGGTAGGGATTTGTTCGCCGACAAGACGTATGTCACACTGCATGTGTACCTGAAAGTTGCATGCAAGCAAATGTGGGTTGGTTTTAGATGCTATGCGGTGGTGATAAGACATCATCATCATCATCATCATCATCATCATCAGCCGATATAGGATGTGATTTCATCTGCCACCTTTTCTGAAGAAGCAGCCTCCATCTTAATAAATTTGCCACCACTTTTAAAAAGTGTACAGCTGATACGGATGTTTAGCTTGAACCATGTCGAGCAAGCATCAAGTTACCCCATCCAACAACAACAACATTTACTTTTTACCGTTCCACCAACAAATTGACGACAGGCACAAGCCAACATGTATTTGGGGATGGCCTCATTCCCCCGAACGGCTGTAAAGTATGGCTTGTACCCCCATAGCAGTTGTTTCCTTCCATACAAGGAGATATATAGCTCACGAATCGATCATGCCAAAAGATCACCAGAGCAAAAAAAAAAAAAAAAAGTCTCCCAGGAGAACCCCATCATCATCTTTCATCATGACTTATCCAGAAGAAATATAAGATATCCTAATACAATGAGCCATTCCTATAGTAATGGCATACATGTCATATTGTGATATGGAAAAAAGTGAGACCCGCTGTGTTTTCAATAGACGGAAAGAAAGGAGCAATAAGCAAAAGAATATTCAAGTCCATACACATGCAGGGAATTGGTGTGTGGGGGAGAAATTTTTCTCCTTGAACAGTTTTTGGATTTCCCCCCACCACCTCAGCACGCCTTGAAAAAGTGGAAGGTTAAAAAAAAGTGGCTATGTGTGGGTTAAGCTGACGGTTTCGCGCGAGAAGTAAACTCCACATCCACAGAGCGCACCTGCCATTCGCCACGTTACACACTCATGGTCTCGCGCGATTGTGCTTTGGTTACACATGAGGCAACACCTTTCGCGCGATTCCAGCTGCCCGGATACAGGATACACATTTCTGCCCTTGCATTTATCGTCATCGCCATTGGAGCCACCCATTTCATATATATAACACAGCCTCACAAGACACATTCCCCACAACACGTTTATAAAGGCATACCACTACCATCCTTTTTCCCTTTTTTTCTCTTTTTTCATCAACCGCTCGCATTTGATTTCCTTCTTTTTCCATCATACTAATAGACACCCTATATACACATATACCACCATGATACCCTCACCCACTGCAACACATGTTCGATCAGAAATTGTCATGGGTGGCATTGACACCCGGCTTCAACCACTCCGCCATCACGTTTTCCAACTACCCACACCTACCGTGATCCATGAAAGCAAGCGACAAGAAACCGAGTTGCGTAAACGGATACGAGACATTTATGACGACCCATCGCTTGAGAGCAAAGAAAAGGCGAGAAAAGTCCAGGTAAATAATTTGACCACCACCACCACCAACCAACCAATCTCACCATTGTATACATATCACATCCAGCAACTCATGTCGTCACGAACAAAATGTGCTACTACTACTACTACACCCATGTTACAAAACCCTGCGTTGGATGATGAACGAATGCCGACGTATCATGTATGTTTTGCAATGATGTCACGAGATTACAAGTCACTCATGCATGAATGACAATGTTTGCAGGATCACAAGGAAACCATTCTAGGATGCACGCATTATCAACGCAAGGTGAAGCTTCAAGCCGAATGCTGTGGTCGGCTATTTACCTGTCGCTTTTGCCACGATGAAGCGAGTGATCACATGATTGATCGGTATGTAATGATGACGATAAACGACCTAGATGAGACAAGGATGCTTACAATATCTTGTGACTCAAGTAGCCACACGACGAAAAACATGATGTGCATGTTATGCAAGACCCTTCAGCCTGCTGCCAAAGTATGCCGTGCATGTGGTGTTGAAGCTGCACGCTACTATTGTGACAAGTGCAAGCTGTGGGATGACCAACCTGATGCTTCTGCATACCACTGTGATGATTGTGGTATTTGTCGCAAAGGCCAAGGCCTCGGCAAGGATTTCTTCCACTGCAAAACCTGTAACGTGTGCATGACCATCAGCATGCAAAACAACCACAAGTGCATCGAGCGCAGCCTCGAGAGTGATTGTCCTATTTGCGGCGAATACATGTTCACCAGTCGCACCCCAGTGACCTTTTTACCCTGTGGTCATTGCATTCACAAACCATGCTACACTGCTTACAGTCAAACTGCCTATCAATGCCCTACCTGCCTCAAAAGTATGACCGATATGTCCGCCTATTTTAAGCTCATTGACGAAGAAATGCGTCAACAACCTATGCCTGAAGAGTACAAGTCTTATGTTTCTACCATCTTTTGCAACGACTGCCAATCTCGTTCCACCAATGTCCCCTTCCACTTTTTCTACCACAAGTGCACCCACTGTGCAAGCTATAATACCACGGTCCTTTCTACTCTTTCTCCCTGCTGTCCACCATCATGAAAAGTTTGTTCTTCTTGTCATCTTTTCCCTTGTTTTGCTTTCCGAAAACATCATTGTACATAAAACATCACGCAACTGTGTAAGATCGTCTTCATTCTTCTATTTATCCTTATCATGGCTATCTACGTGCTGCTTGATCATGGAACGCACTTTGGGAATCACTATAAATTGGCCAAACACCAGGACGAGTACAATGGCTATGACGACCTTGTATACTTGATAGAATAAGAAGCCCAGGTATAAATTCTCCAGCACTAGACATGATACATCATCATCAGTAATTGACCCCCCTTTCCTTCCAGATCCTTCATTTTCACATGATTACCAATGTCAAAAGTGACAGGAGCGTTCTCCATTCCTTGGATGTTTGATACACCGGCATAGATTGCTTCCACACGTAATAGACAATCATCCTCGAGCGTCATTGAGAAATCGGTGGGTGACTAAATAATACATGCAACTTTCAATTTGAAGCACTGATAGAGAGATGTTATCCCATCTTACTGTTGCTGGATACGAAATACGAGCTTCATAACGCATCCCTGGTTCCAAGTCTTTGAGGGTAAACAAATGCTGTGTTCCAGGTCTGATTTTGACTCGTTCAATAGCTGTGTGAGGCGGGCTCAATATTGCTATGGAGGTGGATGAAGTTTCAGGACAGGGTCGTTCCCCAGCGGTAAACATAAGCTTTTCGGTATTGGCCGCTGCATAACAAACGAAAAGACTGAATGCGGCAATCCACACTGCGCGTAGCATGATGGAGTCAATGTTGCAAAGAAAAAGAGAAAGAAAAGGAGAGGAAAACAAGTGTTGTGGCTTTGTCAATGGATTCCAATTGTATTTGAGTGTTGTCTGAACAAGGTTGACAATGGATAATATATAATATATACACATGCTGGTTATTTCATTTTCTTCGTTTCGGTAAAGAGAACATGCTGCTTGACTATACAAAAAGAGGAGAGAGGGGAGGAGGGAAATGAGAAAGGAAGGCCATACGTCAATTTTGGAATGGAGGACTTACCCATGGGATCGTACTTCATCATGGATAACTTTGGACTAATTCTAGGACGGCTCTTGACATAGTTGTAACCAGTACCTGCAGAGGAGACGAGCTTGACAAGGATAACTCTTGCTTTTGCCTTCTTTGCCATAGTAAAAAGTGTAAGGAAGTGTAGCAGTGGTGTGCCCTGCCACCTCGAAATTTCTTTTTGATGTCCCGCATAGTTGGAGTCCTGCCACACAAGAATATCCTCAACTCCAGCTGCTGCCATCTGACAACTCCCTCTTTCCACTATGGGTAAGATATCCCCTCCCTACATAAATCCATCCATCCATCCATTTATCAATGTCATCCACTCATCATCTTTATTCATCCATCTAGGTATTAGCCGCAGCTCACTCTCAAAGTGCTCGTAAGTCATTCACCATCCACTTCATCATCACCACCACCATCATTATCGGCAACAGCAGCAGCTATGCAACAGCACACGCTCTGTACCACCAACATTGCCGATATACGTTTCCTTGACAACCATTTCTCACACATGCATTTTTTTCTTATATCCGATTTAATACAGCAAGACTGGTGCTAAGCGCACTCCTTATCGCAAAAAGAGAAAGTAATATCAACGACCGCTTACACCATAAAAGAAAAACACTGACAACGTTTATAAAAAACAGGTTCGAGTTGGGTCGTCCTGCTGCCATGACCAAGCTTGGTGCCAAGCGTGTCCACACTGTGCGCACTCGTGGTGGTAACTCCAAGTTCCGTGCTCTTCGTTTGGAGTCTGGCAACTACTCTTGGGGCTCTGAAGGTTGCACCCGCAAGACCCGTATCTTGACTGTCGTCTACAACGCCTCCAACAACGAGTTGGTCCGTACCAACACTCTTGTCAAGAACGCTGTTGTCCAAATTGATGCCACTCCTTTCCGTCAATGGTACGAGAACCACTATGCCCTTCCTCTCGGCAAGAAGAAGATCGCTACTTCCAAGGCTGAAGAAGTCGCTGCTGCCGTCGCTCAAAAGTCCAAGAGCGTTCAAAAGAAGGTCGCTGCTCGTCAACAAAACGGTGCCGTCGATCCCCTTTTGGATGATCAATTCGCTGCTGGTCGTCTCTACGCCGTCATCTCTTCCCGCCCTGGTCAGTGTGGTCGTGCTGATGGTTACATTCTTGAAGGCAAGGAACTCGAATTCTACCTCAAGAAGATCAAGGTAAGCGTTATAAATGATACTACAACCTGTGACGGGGTAACTAACAAGAGTCCTATTATAGTCTCGCAAGTAAAGCATTTGGCAATAAAAATTTGGCAACATTGTACATTGGATATCACTTTACTGCAAAAGTTGAAGGATGAATTGTGATGCTTTTTGTTTGGCTAACTGGGGGTTTTGTTGCTTGTAAAGGGGTGGTGGTCGTAGTACTATGGTAAACATTTGCACTGTCATTAAACAAAAAAGGAGATGATCAGCAAAACGTGGGATTGGCATCATGCAAAAGTGACACGCAGGGAAAAGAAAAAAAAGGAAGCTTACCAATGTGGCACGTGCGTTCTTGTCGTACAGTATCAGGGGCAAGCTGGATGGCATCCTTTACAAAACTTGCAATATACAGCAGAACATTGAGATGAATGTAGGGTAGTCTATCCTTTAACTAGTTTTACAACAATAATAAGTTTTCCTTATCCGCTAGTATCAATTGATTTCCCCCCTTTTCAAACTTACCTCGGCCATCGCTTGTGATGAATCACTGGCTTCTAATGCAAGCTCATATAACGCTGATGGTATCACAGGCTCCGGTAAACATTCGAGAAACGCAACAAGCACGTCAACCATTGAATTGGCAGCGATCTCGTCAGCGGATGAAGAAGGATCACTCTTATTGAGCAGAATCGTTGTGTCGAGTGCATTGCCGGTATCAAGACATCGCCGGATGTAATCGCAAATGGCAGGGTCACCATGCTGCAAAAATAGGGTATCCTAATGCGTATATATATCGTTAGTTTTAAGGTCGTGGATGAGATGATATATAAGCATACTTACAATAGATAGCATACTCTTGTTCCACAAATAGTTTAGTACACGCCAGAGTTCCTTGGGTAATGTTGCTTGTTGAGTGGAAGTGTTGTCTGCTGTTGTTATTGCCTGGCCGTTCTTCTTACTGCTGGGGTTAGGGTGGCTGCTCATAGACGATACAGGCAATGACATCAAGGCCAATCGATCCAAATGTATACCAAGGCAGGTGGGAATGTATCTACCCTTGACCACAATATATAGATCCTTGCCATTCTCCAATCGTAGCACAAGCACGGTGTCGATTTGTTGGTTCCCTTCATTGAGCGGGGCAGACACAGCAGGATCCACTCGTATTCGCAAATACAGCATGGTTTTCTCACCTAGACAATGAAATAGGGTTGGGTTAATTGTTGATCTTCCAGCACAAATCATAAACCACCTACCAGGAGCCAAAACACCAGAGGTTGGATGAATTTGAAGCCATGGTGGACACACTTGCTCTTGCTCTTCACCGTCATCCACTTTGGGAACGAATCCAAAAGATGTCAATGTATCTCCAGTGTTTTCAAGCTCAAGCGTCATCTCTTTGGATTCCATGAAATGGATGTCATCGAATTGTACAAAGGCAGTGGATAGCTGGCATTGTCCGGCATTATTGCTTCTTCCATTGCTGGCTGATATTTGCTGCTTCAAAGCCTTCTCGCATCTCTCATAGTTGCTGCTATGGATCTTTCGAACCTATATCAAGTACCATTAGAGAAATGAGTGAATCAGAGTACCATATGTGCACGAACCTTGATCTCCATGTGAGCATACACCGGCTTATGGTCACTCAGTAGCATGTCCATGCAGCTGTCATAACGTATAAGCTTGATTGTTGGTTGCTGGGTAACGTCATTTCGAGTGGATGGTTGGATGCGATCCTTCCTCCATAAAATGCGATCTGTCCAAGCGGGGGCACGTCGTTTGGCACTAACTTATGTATTTAGAATACACAATGAAAAACCCCACCCTCTCATGCAGACAACAGCCCATTTCACACATACCTCGAATCATACATATTCGTGCCTGCGTCATATTTGTATGTGGGTTGGAAATTGAGTTTGCCTTCTTCAAACATGGAGAATGCTCTGCCATCTTTCCGCTCAATCGTCAACTAGATACAGATCCAAATAAGAACGTAAGCATAACCATAGTGTCTTAGAACGTTTAATATCTTTCTTACCTGGTCAGCTACTATCAGCGTATCCAATTGACCTTTCCGCAGACATGATTTGATCTCTGGTTCTGAAAAGTTGATTCGATAGTTCAAGTCACCAAGCCAAATGAGGTGGCTATATTGACGCCTATTTAGTATTTCCAAACTTGAATATTCAATTGACATACTTACTCGCAATGGAAAACGGAGCCTTCCAATGACCAATCACGTGCAACGCCTTGATCGTCCAAAAGAGCCATTCCTTCATCATCAGCATCACTCCAGGAATACTTGACATAATCAATGAGGGGATCAGGTTGCTGGGTGAACGTCAGGCGTTTGCAAATTTCAATAAAGTCTTGGTTACGGCGATCAACTTGGTCAGTAAAAGCAGCGAGATGGCACCCGACAAAACAGAGATAGCTGTCGTGGAAACGGAATCGGATGCCCACTCCTCCTTTGTTGCCCTACATATAAAATAAGCAATCCAATCCGGGTGTATATCCCCTCCTTTAAGAATCACATACCATCATGTTCATAAGCCCAACGCCAACGTACGCGGTATCCACATCCGTGATAAAGCGCTGATGCTTCTTTTTGGCAATCACAACAATCAAGATGGTCACGAGTTGCTGTGTAGCAACCTGTCATCATGTCTTGTTAATACGACACTCGCTTCAATCCATCCACAGGAGAACCTTACCTTGTAGTATTCCTCTGATTTATCTCCCAAAGCCTTGAAGATGGCCTTTACCCATGCATTTTCCTTTGCAGGATCGTACCGTACATAGGCATCCTTTCCGCTCTCCATTTCCTGAAGCCTTCCAACGAACAAATCAATATCCATGTGTGGAAACCAGAGCTCAGTGACTTACCCAATGACATAAAAATCAGGATCAAAATTAGCGTTCGCAGCAAGCCATGGCTTCAAGGTCATTGTTGGTAACCGGCCATGGACATTGTATGTACCCGCAAAAATCCTAAACTGCCAACGTCAACTAAACTTTTCCCCCAATAACACGCATGATCTTGTTACCTTGAAGTGTCCCACGTGACAAATTCATTCTGCCGAGCAATCAGTCTCGTATTCAACCAATGTCGTTTTGCTGCATCGCCTGTTAGCATTTGGTTTGGTGATCTCGTAGTACGTGAAAGATACGATCGGTAAGGACCTGGGTCGCTGTCAAGCCATGGAAGCACATGCGGTAGTGTACTGGAGATGGTCTTGGTGTCTGCTGTTGTTGTCATGGATCGATGATCATCTTCTTCCACTACGGGATGTAATTGTTATTACCACCTCTGTGTGTGTGTGTGTGTGTTGTACATCTCTTCCCCTTGTGTGTTTACTTACAGCAATATTGCGAGTAGACGTTCGTCCAATGATGAGATGTTCCTGAAGCTGCAAGTTTGTTTTTGCCTATCGGAACGAAGTTTCGTTGGTTTGCATAAAAAATCTTACTGGATTTAAAACAAGCTCCCACTTACGTGCAAGATCAATCACGGGTTTGATGTTGGATAAAAAGGTCATCATGTCCTCCTTTGCTGGAAACAGGGCGTCGCTCACTGGATTGCATCCATGCTGTGCATATAGAGATACGCGAAATGCTTTCGATAAATGAGATCATGCTGTGCCTTTAGCTCATTCCATATAGATATACCTGGACATGCCCCCTTGACATTGGCAGCTGCTTGTGCTATAAAACAGCGTGAGTCGTCGGATCACCCAGCAACTATGCACCACCTACTTACCGATTGTATAATGGAAGCTCTCGTACACGGGTATGATATAGAGTACAATGGGTGGTATGCTGCCAGGTTGACCTTTGAACAAGAGGATGCTATTTCCCTTATGAGGGAAGATGAACTTGATGGTGCATTAAACCCGTGGTCTACATACCAAGCCTCGTTATAGTGTCGAATGACTGCAATATAGTACTCATCGGTGGCATCGTTATGGGCTATTGATGGTAACTCGACAGGTATACAGTGATAGCCATGACTCAAGTTAAGGATTCAATGTTGACAGGAGGAGGGAGCTTGGTGGCGATGGGCAAAGGGGGAAAAAAGGATATGCATTGGAGCGTGTCATTTGATTGAACGATGCGTTTGAGTGTACGAATGACGCCGAGACGATCGGGGCGATGCCTCTCATGTTGTTGTGCTGTCATGTCGAGTTGACTGAAGAAAGAGAGTCGTTTTTTCAATATGGCAGTGCCACATGGAATTTGTCTTGGTCGGTGCATAAACCCGATCAGGCACCGGCCCATTTCATATATGAGCTTCCCCCCATTCACTCGGATATCAGCATTATAGATAGACCTAGAGAGTATAATCTTTTCCGAATTCTAACTTAAACATTCCATCCTCATAAGTTGCTCACTCAATTCTTGTTCTCATTCATGTCTACTGTCATCATCCATCATTTTCTTATATAGTAGATAGGCTTTCAATTGACATGTTACCCTATTAGATATCTACTACAAGAGACCATGTAACTTTATAATGCAACCAATTGACTTTGATCCAAGATCATTGACCAGTAGTCATCCAACTTGGAGTTACAATAGTTGCTATTTGTAGTGCATTGCTATGTGACACAAAGATTATAGCAGATTCCAGGCCATGTTGGTAGATCTGACATTCAATGATCCCCAATGGCGTGGTTTTCACGATTGAGAATTTCTGCACGCTTCATCTACTGTAGAATGTAAAGAACAGTGAGATAGATTTGATCCCTGATACAAAAGTGAGGGAGTAATCACGGATCCTTGATTGGGTGGATGTTATGTGCATGTGTAAGTCTGATGGTGGTTGCTAATTACAATATGCTGGGTAACGGTACCCATGGTGACCCTCTTCACTTTCCTTTCCGCTTCCTCACTTTTGGGTATGCAATCAAATGAGTCGGACTAGTTGACGATGTTGATTGGATGATCATATAAAGTGATGATTTATTATAAACATGTGGAATAATTGATTACAATGATGCAGGGTTTTTGTGTGTGTGTGTGTGTGTGTGTGTATTTGACCTGGATTTTGGCTTTTGTGTGTCTGTGCAACACAATAAGGCAGCAGACAGGGGATGTTTAATAAGCTGCTGCATGTTGAAAAATGCCCCGAACCTTAGTTGTTAGCGTGCACGTTCCCTTTCCTTATCCTTTCAAGCTTTTTCATGTCTCTTCCACGCAGCTCACACGACTTTGATGCTGCACCCTCGCCTATTGAAGCCGAGCAGCTCGTGAAGCGTATGTCAACGAATGGCAGCCTTGACGAGACCAGTGCAAAGGACGACAAGGTGCTCAAGATCGCGACCTTTTCACTTCAAAAGTATCTCAAGGTTAGAGACACCCTCCCCCATTTATAACTACTCCATTGACATTGACCATTGCCAGGAACCTGATTTTGCTGCCGAGTTTCTTGAACGAGGAGGATTGGAATCCCTTTGCGACATTATCAACAAAGTCAGTGGCAACACTCTCGCTTATGCTCTCAATTCATTTACGTCGCTCATGGATCACGATGCAAGTTGGAAGTCATTGACACCCGAGTTTGTCGAAACGGTTGCGCACATTGTTGCTTCAGAGACCTTGGTTACCATTTGTCGACCAGCTACTGCGATCCTCATCAAGGTTGTATGTGCTGAACGTATGATGCCTTTCACACCACCTTCGGCTTCTTCTACTGCCACTGCACAGAATGAAGCTGTCATGGGATATCCAGCTATCCACCGTGTATTACAACAAGAGCCTGATCTATTATCATTGTTGATCCAACGTCTTCAAAGTCCAGATTACGTCTTGTGTCTCAACAGCTTGACTCTACTCACATCCATGCTAAAGTATGTCACCGATGATCATCGCAGTGAATTATTGGAAGGAATTGATAATAGTAATGCACGCAAAAATGTGTTGGTAAGTGGATTGAATGATAAAGGATCATCATGTGATAATAGCTGACATGTATATATATTATAAAGCGTATCATGGATAATCACCCACCTGAAGAACTCAAGGAACAAGTATTAGAGTTTCAATCAGCGCTGATTCACAATGCGGATCGCCGTCGCAAGACCCAGATTTCTATCTATAACCCGCGGCATGCGAAAATGCTGAACAACATTTGGGAGGCTGCCAATGTCCAAGATATTCCTATCCCAGGTGCAAAGAAATGGCGTAAACTTGGTTTCTCGGCAAGTACTAGCATCATCATCATCATCATCTTTCATACAAGGCTTATATTGTATATTGATTCTTTTAGTCAGAAGTCCCCCACCGAGAGTTTGGCAGAGCTGGCGTATTCGGTTTGGAGCGTATGCATACATTTGTCATGCAACACAAAGATCTCTTTGCCAAGGTATGTCGTGGATTCAACATGCGTAAAGGGAGGGTGTCTCAATATTCATACCTTATTACTACGTACGTAGATGATTCTTGAGCAAATCCATCGTCCGGATGGTCGTCGATGTCAGTTTGCCAAAGTCAGTATTGAAGTCACTGATCTCTTATGCAGCTATTGGAATATTAGCACTGGATGTAAGTATACATGCATTGGTTCTCTTGCCCTGATAACTAACTTTTGTCATTTAGATACGGCTGCTACATTCGAGCCATTACTCTTTCACTTTGAACACGTCCACGCTACCACCTTACAATTATTCTTTCGGTTATTTCAAGATATGGAGGCGACTACGACCGATTTTCCCAAGGTGTCTGCATTAGTACGAAGCCAATTACGCGCGACATTGAAAAGTGACGGTGTCAAGGATATATTTGAATTTGACCGCATCATGTTGAATACGCCCTACACTGTAATTCGAGATCGACGACTTAAAGAGCTTGAATGGGCTGATGATCTTTTGGGAAGAGAAGCAATAAGGTATGTGGATGGAAAGGAGGTCATTGTTTGGATCATGCAACGGCTAAACAATGGTGCTCACTATAGGAATCTCCGTGGTCGTTTAAATCGACAATCATACGACTTTGTCAAACGTCAGCGTATCAGTTGTCTCTTACAAGGTGCATGGTTTCCATGTCCACAAACCAATCAACGTATGGTTGCAGCTTTTACGAATGGTGCTGCATCTACCGGTGTCGGTAGTACCAATGGTGTCACTGGTGCAAGTGCAAGTGGTAACAGCAGCAGCAGCAGCACGAATGCTCCTGGAAGCGGCACAGGAGTTAGCAGCAGCTCATTGTCAGTCCCTAGACGATGGCGGTATTACAAGCTCAGTCCATCCAAAAAGACATTACAATATGGGGATTTCAATGAAAAGTTCCCTCCTGTCATCAAATCCTTTGACAAATTGACCAACAAAGTCGATCTGACCCGTGCCTCAGAAATCAAGCCTTATCGTCGCAAAGCATCCAATGTCGCATCATTGTCCACCTTATCCGATTCGACCACCACTCTTTCGTTTGCATTATTTTCAGAGGACCATATCCCGTTGGCGGAATTTATTTGTACATCATCAGCGCAAGCATCCGAATGGAAAGATGGATTCAGCATGCTGCTGGATAAGGGTATCACGAGCAAGGACACTGCAGAATATTTACACTCGTTGACAGAAATTGGTGTCAAAGTAAAACTGTTGCAAATTGCTGGTGATCGTATTGAAGTTCCCCATGGACAACTGGAGCCTCCACCTGTGCCAGCAGGTCTTGGAACCGGATTCTTTTATGGAAATGGCTAATCAACAACGTCAAGCATTCCTTTACAGTTACCCCTCTTTACCCCCTCCCACCTCTTACTACATCCTCTTGTATTTATTACCTTCATCATCATCACCATCATCATCTCCTCCAGAACAACTGTGTAATACTATATTCCTATTCTTTTAGAAAGAAATCACCACGTAGAAAGAAGACCTAAGAATACCACTGTTATGTACAAATGAGAAATCAATGATGTCGTCATCCTCCAAGCTCCATACTTTTATCATCATGTGAAATGTGTCGATTATCCTAGACGTAAAGCACAGTACATCGTCTTTAAGCTTCTATACCCATCATCCACTATAGTTCTTCATCACTTGCCCCTTCTTTGGTAATGGTACCTACATCATTTCCATCAACATAGAATTGATGAAAGAGTGATTGTCGTCATTCACTTTGAACTGCAGGATTTTGTATTACAGTGCGTCGATTGTTTTGCATAGCATGACTTTTAAGTATGACAAAGAAAGAATCTGGCCATTGTACCAGGTTTTCTTTGTTCTTCTCGTCATTTCGGCCCGCAGGTAACACACAAATTGAGTATACGGATTTATTATCAACCGAGTAAATTAATTCGGCTCACCTACGTCAAGGTTTTGATGCTACTACTATGACGATTCATAATAGTCCCGGTTGTCCCATCTTGCCCGGCTGTGTATTCCTTCAGTAGCGAGGCGTAATTCACCTTTATTATTCATATAGGTTTCTCATATACTGCTGACATGGGTGCTTTTTGCATTATCTGATGACCGGGTGAAAGATACGTTCTATACCAAAATGAAAACTGATGTGGGCACACATGGTGTGTTTGTGTACTTTTGCTTTTGATCGGCAACTCCCGGCCACTAAAAAGACACAACAAAAAAGATGTGAGCCATCAAGTTTATCCGATAAGATGATACCATGACCCTCGTGACGATCCAGGAGCATAAATCCATTCCTCGGATCTGTAGAACATACCATGAAATCGATTCGCCTTGTCAGATGGCTCTTGAACATTCTCTCATACTCTTATCTACATCACCTTTTGATTGATGGAAACACCCAACGAACCATTATCATGAGCGTGTAGTAATCCCCAATGGCATAAAAGACCAATTGAAAAAAATGGAGTGATTATGCGATAACGTATCAAAAGCGAGTGCTGGAACATAATCGAAAAAAGTCAGGTGGTATGTGCTTTGTATGTGTGCAGGATAGAATCGGTAAAAAGTTGGGATTGAGTGGGCGGGTAAATGCGGCGTCTAATGCCGTTGGGTAATACAAGACAGCACAGCATACTGCGGCATGATCGTGAGCAATCCACGCGCTTGTATTACCAGGCTGTCACCTGCCAACCAAAACAATGCCACCATCCGATCGACCGCTGTATAACAACAACGCGCGTCATGATGGATGACTAATTCTTTACCGCCTAGCTAATGGTGCAATACACCAATCTGGGTTTCATACAAGGGATGGATTAGTGGTGCCGGAACACCATGTGGCAAGTTTGTATGATCTAATACGCGTACACAATGATGAATAGCATACCCACTCGTCAATAACTTTGAATTCAATGTTTTACCGAGAAAACAGATATATAAACCACCCATGGTATCCTCTTCGCCATCCTCATCAACTTTTATATATCTCACTACTACCACAACTACTACTACTACAAGCACCACTTTACAAGTCACCATGGATAAGAACATTGATGCTTTTGTTTCCGATAACAATGTGCGTCTAACCTGGATTGCCTTCTTCACCCAATGGGTTCTCTGGGGAGCTGTGTACCTGCTACGCCACGTTGTCAGTGAAGGTGGTGAGTCATCCAAGACCTCTGAAGATCCCGAGACAGCGGCAAAGAAAGAAGGCAAATTCTGGAAAGGGTCCACTGACGGTAGACTGGAGAACCGTGTTGCCAATCTCAACAATGTCCTTCGTGAAAACACCTTGCTCTTGCTCTCGGTGCTTATTCTCAACACGTTCGGTAATGCCTCCACTCGTGCTGTTATGATCATCACCTGGATCTACTTTGCATTCACCGTGGTCTTTGCATTCAGCGAATTGATTTATGGCAATCGTGTTGTCCGCCTAGGTTATAGCGCCATCTTTTATGGTCTCACACTTGCCATTGGAGGCCTTTCTTTTGCTCAAGGATGGTAGAAATGCTCTTTCTTATTATACTTGTATATTCCAACCCTCGCAGCTACGTATTTGCAGCTTAGTATTGTACTCTTATCACACTCCTTTTTAATTTCTTCTTGTCGTCTACCATTATCGTAATTAAACAATTTCTATATTACTTCACCAACGAACCAATTTCTGTCAAGACACATTATTATGTATCAAGCATACGCTTGTGAAGATTCAAGTTTATGTATGAGTAAGATGATGATGTGTAATTGCATGTCACAGTCGTTGTGGATCATCGTCATTATATAGAGCCAGGTAGATCTCCCGCCAAATCACAAGAAGGGGGATGTATATTGGGACGCTATTAACAAGATAGAATCATGTAGAAAGGTGGGATGGTTATACTCTCGAACACCAACCCATACTTTTTCTCTTCCTTCCCTCTTTTTCCTTTATCATAGTATTTACAAGCGGATACACTTCTATAATCCTGCATTTCCGATGCCATGAATCTTTCTATAATACTATCTAACAAGTATCATACGCACGAGGAGGTCCAATTCAGCAAAAAGAAAAGTATCTCACTGTATACGCTTTAATCCAACGCCATTTACAGGATATAGATTGAGAGGTATAACGGATTGCTCGAATGGGAGGAGGTATACATCAAGTGGAAAGTTCTATCGTTCGGATATGCATTGTGCAAATGTGAGGCGGTGAGTTATAGGTATGGCGTGCCAAAACATGGAGCTGGATAATAATGGTTGTACGTCGTTCACATGTTGGACAAGGATAATCGTGACAGTTGCCATGGCATAGGGATGCACCAATCGTCTAGGGCGACAGCCTCAAGCATAATGATCGCGTTGATAATGGATACACTGTTTTTCGACGCGTCGTATATATCCAATCCCTGTCATCAGTTGTATGAAAGCAACATGCCCACAAGAAGTCGTGTGTATCCAAGCGAGTTGCTGCACGTTAACA
Source organism: Lichtheimia corymbifera B2541 (assembly GCA_000697475.1). Taxonomy (NCBI): domain Eukaryota; kingdom Fungi; phylum Mucoromycota; class Mucoromycetes; order Mucorales; family Lichtheimiaceae; genus Lichtheimia; species Lichtheimia corymbifera. The sequence goes on from JNEU01000706.1 coordinate 72,406, forward strand.
AAGCTGCTGCCGTACGATAGCTATCTGCCGTCCACGTAACAAAGGCTGCAGGGAAGGATGCTGCATGTAAATGACTGCTTGAGACAATGGAGTGAAGACCCTGCTAATGGTAACTGCTAGAATGAATGCTGTTACGATTGGTCGTGGTCAAGGAGTGTGTACAAGAGGATGTGGAGTGTCAAGAAACGCGTGTGTTGTCGTGGAGTGCACATGCCATGGACTTGCCATTCAGTCAAAGAGAGTCAGATCAAGGCAACTGCAGAATGGACATGATGGGTTGAAGCAGGACAATCGTTCGCAGGTTGTAGTTGTAGTTGAATGGGGCAACAGTTGAGAATGGGAAGAAGAGACAAGAACCCAGGATTGGAAGAGCTGGAAATTAAATAGGTCAGGCACTGTCAGGCATATTCATGCACACTGTAAATTAACCCATGATCTTGAGATTGCTCACCTTGACCTCAACCTTGCACACAAGATGCTTTCGGGTGTGCTGATCAACTTTGTCTTAATAAAGAACCCACACTTCATTCAAAGATTTTGAATGGGAAGGTATAATGTGGGGTTTACTATGACCGACGGAAATTCCGGAACCGGCCGGATTCATTGAAATGTCATTTAGTATGAATTACCTTGGGATTCCCCACTTTGAACTTGAAACTTGGTAAGCAGGTTCGCTGAGTCATGCTGATCAACTCCATTCATTTAAAAACCGTATACTTCATTATGATATTTTATGAATCGGACGGTCCAAATATAAGATGAATGGAACGCAAGTAGGGTGCATAGTGCACACCCCCGCAGTTGTCCACCTCCATCGTGAAACTTGGTCAGGGCCGTGGGCGTCGACATGCTGATCAACTCCATTCACATTAAAGTCGTAGGCTTCATTGTGAGAATAAAAATGGGAGCGTCCGACGATGAATGGATGGTTTTATATGTAGGTTGGACGGTCCCGTGACTCGAGATTGCTTCTCTCGTACTTGAAACTTTCACACAAGATGCTTTTTGGCACGCTGATCACCTTTGTCATAATAAAGAACCCACGATTCATTTGAGAATTTTGTAAGAGAGGGTGTAATGGGTGATTTACTATGACCGACGGAAATTCCGCACCCGCCCGGATTTTATGAAATGTCGTTTAGTATGCAATACCTTGGGATCCCCACTCTCGAACTTGAAACTTGGTAAGAAGGTTCTCTGAGTCTTGCTGATCAATTTCATTCATTTCAAAACCACATGCTTCATGATGATAGTTTAAATGGGGTCGTCCTGATGCAGCAGAGATGATGGTTGGACGGCGCATGACCCCCGAGATTGCCCACCTCGATGGTGAAACTTGCACACAAGGTGCAGTCGACCACGATGAGAAACTTTGTTCTCTTAAAGATCTTCTGCTTGGCTATACAAATGTTGAGAAACAGATCCCTTTATATTTTACCAATGCTGAAAGCATGATGTTATATGACAAGTGGTGTTTGTTCATTGTGAAGGATCATGCAAATGAGTTGTGTTATACAAGCACGTCCCTGCGCATCGTCCGCTCTATCAGGGTCAAGCTACTTCATAATGAACAAACATCACTTGCCATATAGCATCACGCTTTCAGCATATGTAAAAACATAAAGGTGCCTGTATCTCTAAATTTTACAATGAAACATGGGCTCTTCAATCGAACAATATTGCTCGGCTGGGTGTAGCGCACCTTGTGTGCAAATTTCACGATCGTGGTGGCCAACCCTAGATTTCGCAATGTCACCACCAGCCAAAGTCGAAAAAAAATTCAAGATCCAGGTTGGTTGGTGGTGACATTGCGGAATCTAGGATCGGCGAGCTAGATCGTGAAACCTGCACCCAAGGTGCGCTTGACCCCGACGAGCATTATTGTTCGATTGAAGAGCCCACGTTTCATTGTAGAATTTAGAGATACAGGCATCTTTATATTTTACATATGCTATAAGCGTGATGCTATATGTCAAGTGGTCTTTGTTCATTGTCAAGTAGGTAGACCCCGATAGAGCCGAAGGTGCAGACGGACTTCTTTGTGCAACACAGCTCATTTGCATGATACTTCCCAATCAACAAACGCCATTCTCCATATAGCATCACGCGTACAGCATAGTAAAAACATAAAGATGTCTGTATTTCAAAACTTTACAATGAAACGTGGGGTCTTCAATCGAACAAAGTTGCTCGTCGGGGTGAAGCGCACCTTGGGTGCAAGTTTCACGATCGTCGTGGCCGATCTCGGATTCACCCAATGTCACCACCAGCCAAAGTCGATCGTGGGTCGACCTCTGAATTTTTTTTTCGACGAGGCTGCTAGTGACATTGCGAAAATCTACGATCGGCGTGTTTGATCGTGAAACTTGAACACAAGGTGCGCTTGACCCCGCCGCGCAACTTTGTTCGATTGAAGACCCCACGTTTCATTGTAGAATTCTAGTTATGGGCAGCTTTGTGTTTTGGTTATGCTGTAACCATCATGCTATATAGACAGTGACCTTTGTTCATTGTCAAGTAGCTAGAGCCTCATAGAGCCAAGGATGCAGAGAGGCGTGTTTATGTAGCACATCTGATTGGGGTGAACTGAAAGGGCGAATGCATGATAATTTAATGGACGATTCAGTAACAGCTCACAGTCGGCAGCTAACATGCACTTTTTTCCCTTCCCAGCTTTAGCCAAACCTACTTGATGGGAACGATGCGCCTACTCCAAACATTCATCTCCATCATTCAACTTTCTTGATCCGAGCTGATTTGGCTGAGATACGATCAAACAACGAGTATATCCGTTGAGACAATGAACGCATACTGTATACGAATTGATGTAATCTTTGTTTGGGCGTGGCTCGGTCAAAACAGCTCGGATCAAAAAAGTCAGATGACGGAAATGGATATCTGCAGCAGGTACATCGTTCATGTCATATGTAGCAGGTGTTTAAAATGGTTTCCCATATAACTTTACTTGAGACATGTATACATACGTACGCATTGTACATAGCTTGTCCTCTACACTAAACATAATCATCCTTTCATGAGCAAGTGTGCCACAACCCTTGACGAGCCTCCTTTCCATCATATCTCATTTGATGATTATCCAGGCACATCGCATGATGTAACATAGTTTGTGATGCTCTCTTATATCATTGTCCATGAAGCAAACGAAGGAATTGCTGAAGGATACCTAGATAGCTTATCTTTTTTAAGCGATAATGGTCATCATTGCCACCCGACACGTGCAACATGCAGGATCGGCGTTCAATTCCAGGCCCATCCTAGATTGCTTCTTATTGCTACCTGTTCCTTATTAACCAACCATGCAATTTTAACATGAGCAATTGACGTAGATTTTATGCAATAGTAGACGGAAAGGGTTCAGTGTCAAACAATTCTACTTTACTTTGGATATTCACAAAAAAGGATTCGCAATAATTGATAGTGTCATTGGTACGCAATGGGTGAGGGTGTGCATGATAGCTATCTATTCCTTGTAATTGATACGTTCTCGTCTTCGTGGACCTTGTGGTACCCTATCATCCAGACCATAGCCTACGCGTTTATACGTTTTGTTGGCTTCGAATGATTCCAAACAATCTTCACAAAAGAAAGACTCGTTCCTATGATATGTTGATGTGAGTGTTTTTCCTTTAGGCATGAGTAAAAGAACAATGATCACTTACTTTGAGGGGTATTTCTTGACAGGGATGGCGCTACATCCACAGTGGTAAACGTCTTTGCAGCCGATACATTCGATGAAAACAGAGGGATTCCAATGGTCACCGGTACCAGTATATCCATATGGCTTTTCCGAAGGATTCGCCAATTCAGCAGGGTTGTATCTGAGATCAGCAAGTGTTGATTCGGGTATATTGTGTTGTCCACATTCTTTGCACACCAAAGGTCCTTTGGTTTTTTCTCTCTGGCGTAACTCTTTGGTATATTCTTCCACCCACGTCCACCATTTGGAGCCTGGCTTACGAGACGAGTCTCTTGTTTCTTTAGCTTCTCCTTGTCTCTTTGCACCTCTAGCCTTCATTCCTCGTTTACGTGATGCCTTTCTTTGTTTACTATCCTTCTTGGGTTGCTCTGCAGCTGTTTTAGCCGGTTCCTCAACAGTGGTTGTTGTTGCAGGAGGTGATGATGCCGGTTCTTCAACAGTAGTTGTTGTTGCAGGAGGCGGTGATACCGGTTCTTCCACAGTAGTTGTTGTTGCAGGAGGCGGTGATACCGGTTCTTCCACAGTGGCTGTTGTTGTAGGAGGTGATGATGCCGGTTCTTCAACAGTAGTTGTGGTTGCAGGTGGTGGTGATACCGATTTTTCAACAGTGGTTGTGGTTGCAGGTGGTGATGGTGCCTGTTCTTCAACAGTGGTTGTGGTTACAGGTGGCGGTGATACCGATTTTTCAACTGTGGTGGTGGTCATCGATACTGCTGCAGGTGGTGGTGATGCCGGCTCTTCAGTGGTGACCATCGATGTTGTTGCTGGTGGTGATGAAGGTTTTTCAACAGCGGGTGCAAGTGGCATCTCAACGTCAAAGTCTGGTTCATCAATAACAATAGGCACAGATGCTTTCGTTCCAGGTTCGATGGGTTGCTCAATAGAGGGTTTTTGTTGTTGTTTTTCTTCTTCGCTGGTTGCTGTTGTTGTTGTTGTGGTGGTGGTGGCCATCGATGCCTGTGTCTCTTGTATACTCTTATCGATATCTTCCTCGATAAATGCTTCTTTCTGCTGTACAGAGGACTTTGTTGACTCATCCGCTTTCTTAACCTCCACTCCTTCTGAGGTTGCCTTTGCTGCTTCATTGATTGTTGGGGATGATGATGATGATGCCAGTGGTGTTTCAACCTCTACAAAAGCCATCTCTGGAGTTGTAGGCTTGTCAACCGTAGTGGCAGCAGCAGCAGCTGGTTGTGGTTGAGGTTGTGGTGATGTTTCAATTTCCATAGCAGTTGTCTCTGCTTTGTTGGGTTTGCCCAAAGTAGTTGCTGGTTTCTGGGTCGGTTGTTGTGTTGGATAAATCTTGGATCGCTTCTTCAAAGGTCTTTGTAAGTTGGGCAACTTATCACTAGTTGACGGTACATCAGCACTCGTTTGAGGCGTCTTTGGAATGTTGTCAGCAACTGCTTTTCCCTTGCCCTTGCCCTTGTCAATAGGCTTCTTCTCAATCTCGGTGGTTGGTGGAGTAATAGGCGAGCTTACGGGTTGGTCATTGGCAGTGGTATAGGATTCTGCACTCAGTGATCTCTTTTGTCCGCGAGAGGGTTGAGTGGATGATGAAGCACGCTTTGCATCTGCTTCGCTTTCAAGAGCCTTTTGCTTCGATCGAGTTGCATCAAGCTGAAGTAAAACCATCTCCATAAACCCACGAATATCAATTGAATATTGCCGGATCTTGTCCCGTAGAAAAGTAACCCGTTTCACACGACGTTGGACCTTGTCGACATGTTTGCATACTTTGCTCGCTTTGACACGGACTGAACAAAGCCTTCGCTTGAGGCGGTCTGCACAACTTCTTGCACGATCCACGTTTCGAAGTTCCTTCTTCATAAAGCCCACGAGATGCTGACTGATCATGCCCACAAATTGCTTTGAGCTCTCTTCAATCATGTTCGGGCTCGGACGATCATTGCAATAAACAGGTTCCATAACACTTGACCATGCATGATGAACAAAACCAAATGATTCATGTCGCTGTAACCAGTCATCACGCCTGTTCACCCAAAGCTCCCATGGGTTGTATTCCAGCTGAGAAGTGACAGATAATGAACGATGATGGGAACACCGGAAAGATGGTACGCGTTGTTTTCTGGTATGGTAAAATTGCGTGGCACACGATGGATGGGCGCGAGCATTACAAGACGTCTGTGCACAAGTTGTATAACCACCATAACGAGCAGATAATTCATTTGAACAAAGTTCACAGTGCTAATTGACACGTGTAAGCGATTGGATATACGGTCATGATGATATACAAAATAAAACTTACCCCTTGCCACATGTCACTGAGGTATCCTGGCAACTCGATTTCCTTTTTCATCTTGGGGTCTCCAAAGTGTGCTTGGGGCAATCGAACAGCGCATCCAACGTGAATCCATTCCATACCACCAAGCGGCACCTTTAATCGCCTGAAGGCACCTCTTGTACTAGGACATACAGCACAACACTAAAACAAATACCATCAGCAATCAGGAGGAATTGCATATCCAGAATACAATCACTTACAACCACTTTCAAGTCGTTTGGACTCTCCTCACATCGATCGCAATACCATGGCTCATCTGCTGAAGGTATCTCGTCTATCCCATAGCATGCTTTGATACAAAAAAATGAGTAAAGAGGGAATACATTTGCTCATGTCATAATTACCTTGATGCACGACGACCTCACAAAGTGGATTGCTGCAATAAACCAACTTGTTTTCTGGACTGAGATTATGCTTGATACATATACAGCAGTATTCGGGATCATATTCTTTCTATAAAGAGTCCGTGAGTACGTTTGTTTGCTTGCACCCACCCATATCCACATTGACTTTACCCAGTGATTGGTCCAAGCTTCAATATCCATTGGGTCGATATCCGCATCACGTAATCTCCTTTCTGTCACAGGTGTCATATCCGTATCGTGCTGATCCATGCTATTTTCTGGTTGTTGTTGTTGCTGATCCATACTACTTTCTGGTTGTTGTTGTTGCTGATCCATGCTACTTTCTGGTTCTTTCTGGTACATGCTAGTTGCGGGTTGTTGCTCCTCCTCCACGCTATTTGCAGGTTGTTGCTGACCATCATCGTTCTCTTGCATGCTGGTATCGACATCACCATAGGGTTTTTCATGCACGACATTGTCGGTAGCTGAGTTTGTGATAGTGCCGTCTTCCTCGTTCACAGCGTTCTCCATTCCCACATCCATGTCGATATCCGCGTTGTCCACATTCATTTGAGCAGAGGCGTCATGCTGGTTTTCCATGTTCTCGATGGTCGATAAGCCATACTTCGCTCTCACTTGTTGCAGTGGCACACAATTTAGAAAGAATGGTCCAAGGTCCCCTAGTGTCTTGGAAATTCTCAATGTGTTTCCATCTGCTTGTACAACTAGACGAACTTATAGATAAGCATAAATATATTGGTCCTTTATTCGTTGTAGTGGATGTATGCATACCGCCCCCTTTTACTAAACCCATTTGCTTGGGTGATGATGAGTTCTTTGTCGACGTGTTGGATGCTTGAGTTTCAGGCGTGGATTGGTGGTTGGTTGTTCTATGGTCATCGGATGTCTTGTTGGTGGTGGATGCAGGCTGTTCAGGGGGAATGCCAATGTTGCCATTATCAGTGGTCTCGTTCGCTTGTGTAACTGATATCTCATTATGCATAGCACTCTGGTGAGAAGCACTTGACGTGGTTGGTGACTGTGGTTGTGGTGTACGTGATTGTGGTTTTGAAGTAGTAACTGGAGCTGGAGCTGGTGAAGTAGAGGGTGCTACTGATGCGGTCCGTGTTGTTGATTGAGATGAGGTAGAACCAACAGAACGCTGCAAAGCAAAAAGAGGCAAGAGATCGCCCCACATGGGTGGGTGAAGAGGGATCACCTGTTGCATGCCTTGTGGTAATGACGTGGTTATTGGTAGATATTGACCTACGGCTGGAATTGATGTTGTCGGCAATATTGACGGCGATGGCACTGGTCTATTGATCGGTCGAGGGGAAGCATGTGGACTACCGCTGGACGATCTGCTCCCGTTCAGATTGTTGACCACGATCGGTGGCATGCGGTGTCTTTGGCGGTCCATGCGGTTGGTATCATTTGCATTAGAGGAATTAGGTACGTGTTGTTGGAAAGTGGATGAGCTATTGTTACTCATGGTAGGTTTTGTGAAAAAGGAAAAAAATGTGGTGCTCCCACTACAATGTTGTACGCGGTCAAGGTGCTCTTGGAGGCTGTCTGTATCAAACTCCCATTGTTAAATTCCATCACAACCCCGCTCCGCGCTTTACCTCTCATGTTCCTCTTCCTGATATATATACATAATACGTACACTTTTATTGCGTTACAGTTCTTATTATTCATTTGCCTTGAAAATCACTATCGTCGCTATCTTCTTCGCTGGATGATGATGATGATGATTCATCGTCACTAAGGGATATCTTTTTCAAACTTTGATCTGAAAAGTCGGCAATGATTTCATTCTCTGCCATGTGCACCAATTTTCCAAACTCGGTACTATCTTTGAGCACTTGTTCAGCCTTCTCGTTGTATTGAGCCAATTCTTCAGATGTTGGGAAACGAGCTCGAGGTCTCTTTTTGGCGTCTGCATTATATAAATCTTGTCGAATCAGCACTAAAGCTGCCTCAGGAACCAGGACTTGTTGCAAATATTCCAGTGGAAGTTGTGGCTTCGTCATTGCATTGGTCAACATGCCAGTGTGCAAGAACATAGTGCTGAGGGCATCTTGTATCACTCCACTACCCTTGGATCCATAATATCCCGTCTTGTATAACCCACCGTTAATCCATAATGTCCACTTTTACAACGTGATCATCCCATTTACCATGATATTATCTACACGAGCCATGACGCCCAATGTACTGCGTGCCTTGTTCTTTCCCATCTCCTCATACGCTTTGAGAGCAATATCACGAAACTGACTCTTTTTCTCTTGTCGAATGATCTTTTCCAATTCACCACGAAGCCGTTCGAGCCGAGATTGAATATCATTGAATCTGATCTCCTCAGGATAGTTCTTGGCTCGTCCCTCTTTCCTGACAACAAGCTCGGCACGATGAAGACGACAAAAAAAGTGCTGCTCTAAACTATCCACAGGCCGTTTCACTTTCATTTGCTTTTTAAGCAACTCCTTATGCTTGCCGGTGACACGTTTCATTCGATGCTCGATCTCCTGCTCTGCATAGGCCTCGTCTTTTTGCTTGATCATCTTGAGTGCGCGTTTAAGTCGATCCGTCATCTCTCCTTTAGGGAATACTTCATTGCAATAGGGACACACTACATCATCCATGTAAGTTGACTTGATATTTAGACAACCCAAAGCAACATACCATATCTCGGTGAGCCATGTTGATTTGAATTGGCATCATCGGTGCTTTCTAGTTGACTTGATTGCCTGCTCAAATCATCGAATAGCTTGTGCTTCTCTTCAACATCGGCTTTGCTCTTGGCTCTGTTGGCTTTTGCTGATGATAATTCATTGATAGACAACGTCTCGCCAACAAACAAGGTCGGGATCGCGTCGGGTGGATTGGATGGCTGTCGTCGGTCACTGTTGCTTCGTCTTGCACGCTTCACTGTTGGTGGGCTCTCCTGGAATTCATCACTGGTATCGCCATTCGAGGCAGATCGTCTACTCGAAGAACCATCTCGTTTGTCGTTGCGTCGCGAATATTTTGATAGTCCTTTGGCTCTCTTCGATCCATAGCTCGTCTGCACTTTGGGTGGTTTATTTGGAATGACATGGCTCGTTGCTTTCACGGCATGGATCGTGTCGGTTTTGAATAAACGGTTCATGGAATCCTCAACCTTTGTGTCCTTTTCTCGTAGCTTTGGCTTTGGATTCGACATGGCAGTAAAAGGCGAAAGGAGACACGCGGAAGAAATAGGTACAACGGTCGAGAGTTTGAGACTGTTACCAACACCACCACCACCGCACTCCTGCTGAATCTTTATCTCTTATCATGCCGTCATTGGGCGTATTACCTCCTGATGAAACGGTTACCATGACATTCCATGGCAACCATCTTGGATACCGTTATTATGACATCACGTTCCTGGCCTAATGTATGACATTATAATAATACAATCATCTTTGCTTTCTTTGATCAGCAGTTGTATGGTGTTGTTGTACCAAAAGAAACATGTTATTGTTTATTTTCTTGATTAAATGTGTGTACAATGCTTAATACAAAAGAATGTGGGATTCTAATGATGATAGCTGATGATTATATGCGATACAGGGTAATGGATGGGACGAGATAAAGAATGATTGTGTAAATGTCGTTATTGTCGCTGGCATCATTGACGCGTTTTTCGTTTGTTTTTCGGTTTGGTGATCTTCCCACTTTTCTTTGAAACATGGCCGCCATTTTCATTGACGCGTTTTAACTTTGATTTGATCACATCGAGTTTCTCTACAATGATGACGAAGAGATAGTGTTAGCACATGCAACTATGCTTGCTCCCAATCCCAGTTCTTACTTTGTAAGGTTTTTGCAATCCGCATCTGCTCATCGTCTCCGCTGTTTATCATTGCATTGATCAAGCCTTCGCAAATGTTGTCACTGGAATTATATATTCACTGGGTTAGTGATCATAGAATTCCAACAAAGACTTTTCAACTTACTTTAGCATCTTCTCCTCGTTTGTATCCTCATCTGCACGTAAATCGATTTGATCTTGTTCAAAACCAGAATGAGGCACCAACCCAAAGTGACGCAATTCCATTCCTCCCATAAAACGCTTATCAGATGTATCACAGAAACGGAACCGGCCGTCATTGTCATCCAGCATGAATTCGTCGTCGTCGTCTTCGGGGATAAATTCCTGATCATCGTCTTGCGTTAAGCCTGTCAAAGTAATAGCACTATTCTCGCGCGTTAATGGAACCATTGTCGTCCCTTCCCCACATTCCCTCTCTCTTACTTACTTTCTGCCTTCCAACTTAAAAGTCGCCTCATCAGATTCATCAAAATAGAGGTTGAATGCTTGTTGCTCGCACTACAATATCAAATCAGTGCACACGTACTACGCCTTCCCTATTATTTCGTGCTTACCTTGTCTGGTGTCAAAGTGCAGAGGGTGAATGTATGATCCTTTATGCTCACAGTCAACATGGTCCGTCCTGGTTTGGCATTGGCTGTCAGGGAAGCCTGATCGGTAAAATCAGCACTCGTCACAAACGTCATAAAAAACAACACGTTACCATATTCAAGTAGAAACCATCGAGTTCAAAGTCGAGTGTGGGTGAAAGTGGCTGTCCCGGTTGTAGCTCGAATACTAAAGAGTGTGAACATGCGTGCAACAAGCATGGCAAGGTGAGAGACAACAATTACCAATGCGTTTATTTGCCATGGGCTGAATAAGGATTTTTCTCTTCCCAAGTTGTACCGGCTGTCCACCAGCCCACTACAGCTTTAAATGGGATTTCAGGTCCGCCATGGAATTGATCTCATTTTGCATAGCAACCACGTCGACATGGATACTCACCACCCAATGATGACAACAACCGCTTATCCATTAGAGAGTCTCTCATGCATTAAATAAAGGTATATATATATATATATATTATTGTTGTTAAGGAATACATTGCCACCTCCTATGTCGTTGTTCATTCTCGATATCTTCCAACCAGATGTGTGTATAAAAGCTACAAATCAACAGTGCCAGCATAGGTACAAGATGTTCAAAAACCAAAGTGATGTGGGAACCCACATGTTGTGGATCATAAGCGAAATCCAAAGACAGCTGAATTGCCCTATCCACCGGAAGAGAAACAAGTAAGCACCCGCATGTTGAAATGGCATAAGGATGCGGGATATCATGACGATACCACCAAACAAGTAAGGAAAACGCCACTGATGACAGCCAATAGAGAAGTGTACCAACGATTCGGATCGCAAACACTTGATCCAAGCCATTAAAGATGATGATAAAATCCATTACAAAGGCACCGAGTAATATTACAAGAAATCCATGTGAGGGTAAAGCCAGCTTTTGTTGCCGTTTGGCTTGCCATACAAATACGTCATAAAAAGGAAGCCAAAGAGCAATGGCTGCAAGTGCTCGCACCACTTGAGTCGCTCCATTGATGGTATTGGTATAGATGTTATTATGTGTAACAAGGTATAAGACGCCACATGCAAGCTCTAGTCCAAGTGAAATCACAGGCCCTGAATATATCCGGAAGGCATTTGGACTTTGTCGTTTGATGGCAATGAGGATGCATGCTAGTAGAATAATTCCGGATACTGCTATAATCGCGATGGCTTCGCCTGCAAGTGGTGCATAGCCATCCACGTCTCGTAAAGCTACACCTCCATTACCAAAATAGTATCTTGATTCCAGCATTGTTGTTGTGTATTTTTTTTCGAGATCGAATGGTAGCGTACTGCCCTTTTTATAGCGTGCGTCGCCATGGTAGTAGTGTGACACAGCAGAAAGTCAATTGTCCCGCTTGCTGAGCAGCTGAATGCGTGTGTGCTACCATTACATTGCCATTGCTGTAAACCTGCTACTAGGCAAGACGTACAACTCGTGGGCACCTACAGTATACATGGAGCACTTTGAACAACGCCAATGGCATTGATTCATCACGATAGTGCAGCTTTTTAAATACCTGGAATTGGCATATTTATGATTCATGATCGCATGATCAGGGCACAAAGTTTAACTCCATGATGGTTCGTCACACACGTTACATCATTTTCTCCGAATGAATCGAAACGCTGACGCGATCGGCTTTCTGCGTCGTTAAGCACGAACCAATGTAAGAATAGGATGTCATAAAGAACATGAATTGATATGGTTTGCTACGTGCGTCGGGTATCTTTATACATAGTCTATTGCATGATGACGCAGCATCTCCTCCTTCATCTTGCATGCTTAGTAGTTAGAATGTGTGTAAAGCATATCAACAATGATAAAGACGTGGTTATGACTGGGGATCGAGCACGCTACGTGGTTCGCTGACATGTTCGTTTAAAGCAATAGTATGCTACAACACCTTTCCATCACAACGTTTCTCAGATCTCTAATGTATCATCAATCACCATCACCACCCAATTTCATTCATCCAATCAACAATATTGGTATATTGATGTAGGAATCATCAACTCAACGACTACTACGTTCGTATCCTAGGCAAGGAATGATTGAAGTATGGGTGCAGGTGATGAAGAAGGATAACGACAAACACATACATAATGCCACGCAACGTGATGCTGTTAAATGTATATGCATGGATCAACCCTTTACAAAGAAGCAAATACTGATATAAACGCGTAGTGTTCTTAATATCGTGGGATAATCTTCAGGAGGAATTCTTCATCCCCAGCGCGCTTGCAAATACGCACATATTATATGTTTTGTGTAGTTCACTCGAGATGAAATAATATAGACTTATTTAATAGATGCTTAAAAGGACTAGAAGAGTATACCTTCTTGCAGCACATTTTCTCCGGTCAACAATGGGCAATGCCGTGTCAAGCTTAATGATTGGATAAATGGCTGGCAACAACCAAAAAAGGTAAATTGCGAGTGTATATCTTTATACTTCGACGTGGCAGGACAGGAGCAGCACATTTGTTCTAGTCGTTCTTGTATAGTCACCCCCTTTTACTGCACAGTCGCCAACCTACGCGGTTCTTCTTTATCTTCTTTTCCCCTATATTACTCGAATGCCAGCTGCGCATGTCCCTTCATCATCGGAAAGCGATCCTCTCGTGCCCGTAAATAACTCCAAAGCTAGCACCGTACCTAACGGCGATACAAAAGACCAGAACGGCCAATCCACTGCCATGGATCCGACAATTACTGAGACGACCTTGCGACGAAAAGAGACTGTGCTTGCTGATGATGAACGCGAGGAAATGGAGCTTGACACTCTTGGCAAGGAGCAGCACGTCCAAGCACCTGAGGATATCAAACCAGAGAGTCTAAGACGTGAGGATCTTGGTAATTTTATCCTATTAGTGGTTCTTTGTAAGTAGACACTCCTATCTATGTGTGTGCACGCGTTATGTATCTGAACATGGTCTCTCTCGATAGATATGCTTCAAGGTGTTCCTGTGGGTCTTTCATTCGGCTCCATTCCATTCTTGCTCAAATCTCAGCTGTCGTATTCACAAATTGCCGTGTTTTCCTTGTCATCATGGCCTTATTCGCTAAAGTTTCTATGGTCGCCTATCGTCGATGCTATTTATTCGCCTCAGCTTGGACGAAGAAAGTCATGGATTATTCCTATCCAGATCTTGATTGGTATCTTGTTCTTGATGCTAGGTCAGCATATCGATGGTATCATGGCATCAGAGCATATCCCCATCTACTACTTGACAGGAGCGTTCTTGGGTACAATCTTTTTCTGCGCCACACAAGATATTGCCGTCGATGGTTGGGCCTTGACATTGTTATCCAAGGATAGTCTTTCGTATGCTTCCACAGCACAAACAATCGGTCTCAACATTGGCTACTTTTTGTCCTTCACTGTATTCCTCGCATTGAGCTCACCCGAATTCAGCAACAAGTATATCTGGTCAGAACCCAAAGAGGTTGGCATTGTGCAACTTGGCGCCTACATGCAGTTTTGGGCGTTCATGTACTTTGCCGTCACAGCATGGCTCATCTTTATGAAAAAGGAGGTAAAGTGATATCAAAGGAAAGGGTGTTGCATATATGCTTATCATTATGCACTTTTAACCAGACAGCATCCCATACCGATGAAGATCAACTTGGCATTCGAGGCGTCTATGATACAATTTGGAAAATCTGCAAATTACCTCGTAAGTTCGTGTGTGCCTTGGATGGGATAAGATTAAAGGGAACTAACCATGAAGCTGTCATGTAGATATGCGTTCCTTTATTGTCGTTCTTCTCACTGCAAAGATCGGATTCATTTGCAATGACGCAGTTACATCATTGAAGCTTTTGGAAAAAGGTTTCTCCAAAGAGGACTTGGCGCTTACCGTGCTATTGGATTTCCCATTGCAGATCTTTTTGGGCTACTATGCAGCCAAGTGGTCCAATGGCCCACAGCCTTTGAAACCCGTAAGTATTGGGATCGGATTGTTTCATCTCTTTGCTAATACTGAGAGATAGTGGTTATATGCATCCTATGGACGATTGGCATCGGCTGCTTTGTGCATGTTGATTGTGGCGTGGTATCCTCAAGGTCAGGAAATTGGTTTATTCTATTTCTCCGTCATCATGGCAGCTACTGTGTTGAGTTCCTTTATGGCGACTGTTCAGTTCGTCAGTATTTCCGCCTTCATGACAAGCATTGCTGATCCACTCATTGGTGGCACCTACATGACTGTAAGTGGAGGGTGATACAGGTTGTTGTAAACGGGGGGCTTTGCGTACTCATATATCCTTTTCAGCTGCTCAACACATTTAGCAATTTCGGTGGTACATGGCCAAAGTTTTTTGTTTTGGAAGCTGTGGATTCATTTACTATTGCTTCTTGCTCTGTACCTGATGCCAACGGTCAAGGTAATAGGAGGAGGAGAAGAAGGGGATGTGTGGATATTTACTTACGTGTGGTTGATATGGTAGAATTTTCGTGTGTGGAAGAGAGTGGATTGACACAATGCAAGGAACTAGGTGGCTCGTGCGACATTTCTCGAGATGGATATTACATTGTTGGCACAGCCTGCGTGTTGTTGGGTTTGGCATTATTGCAAGCGTACATTCGGCCGGTGGTACGACATCTTGAATCATTATCCAAGCGTTCCTGGCGTATCAGTCGGTGAATGTAGTAGTAACTCTTGTTCGTTGTAGACCTTTGCATTCTTCCCCCACCACCACCTTTCATTGTTGTTCAATACCATCGATTATATAAACGACAATTATTATTACTACCATGTCCATGCAACTGAATATATACAATGGAGCATATTTGAAAACAAGGTTAGTGAATGAGCAGAGGCTTTTGCGTAAATGATGGGGTAATCTATAAATGGCGTCTTTGTTGGTGTATAATGAATGCTCCATCGGTGGAGATGGCAACAAAGATAACTCAGGTGTAATTTCACATGCATTTCATCAGCTACCACAGATGATACTACTGCGCACCGATGATGTATATCCATCCCTCTCACTCGTGGTCATGAAACAAGGTTAAATTTGATACATGGGCCCTCGTGACTTTTGTAAAGCATCCGTGTTTTATGCAAAGGAAAGGAATGTTTGTTGTATGTTTTCATTGTGTCATACCTCGGTCCAAGGATCTCAAATTCTCTTTCATTTGCAACATATGTTGTCCATTAACCATGGTTACTACGGCATAACACCACCTTGTTTAAAATAAAGGCCTCTAAAAGAGTATACTCTAAAGTCTGGGGCATGATGCTGAGCTTTTTGGTACAGAATGTGATATCAATTGCAGCAGCGAATATACTTTACTAGCCGCTTCATAATGTCTGGCTTTTAGCCGGTGTAACAACCCTTCGATAAGGTGGAATAACCACTGGTCCTTGATCATTAATGCAAGCAGAGATATTACGATATGTACATCGAATGATGACACCTTCTTTCCTCTTGTTGCTGTTGTCAAGTGAATAATGATCGATGACTTTGATCATGTCAAAAAAGACTTTGGAGTCTAATAAAAATGTCATGTGCAGCGTGGGAGAGATGATGAAATGCCCTGACAGGAATTTAATTAGTGGAGGGAGAGCGTAGTTAAAGGACTCACGTGTATGAACACGACAATGTAGTATAAGATCGTCATTTGGATGGGGTTTACAAGTCTTTGAAGATTGGTACAACGGTCAATACGACTGCCAAATAGGTACGAACCGATCTGTGTAGTGGGGTAAATGCCCAAAAAAGCTAGTGTGTGCGTGTGTAACGTTTCAAACAGTCAAAGGAGAAGCTTATAACATTTTTATATGCGTGCTGTGTGTATGCTTGTGGCGTGTGACCCTTGAACGTCTTCTTTTTATTCTCTCTCTTTCGTTTTTATTTGTTCGCATCTTGTTCCTTTTTCTTTCATAACTACTACACAACAATGGCACCTGCAAATGAGACCGTTCAAGCTGCCCTGGTGGCTGGCCATCTTGGTCATTTGACACCTGACCAAACTACCATGCTCAAGCAATTGTGGGATCGTATTTTGGAATTGTTCGAACAAACCGGTGATCCCAACTCAAAGCCTGCCCCCAAGAAGCCTGTTGAAGAAGCAGCACCCAAGAAGTCTGGTGGATTCTTTAGCCGTGGCAAGAAGGAACCCGAAGTTCAAACCGACTTGTTTATTGGAAGCACCACGGATCCCAACTGGTTGAGCCTTCCCCTTGAAAAGGCCATGCCCTTGATCCCTGGCAAGCAGTTGCAAGCTACTTTTTGGAATATGGTCGCTACTGACAACCCAGATGCCGTCATGCTCCGTTTCCTTCGTGCTCGCAAGTGGGATTTGGATGCTGCATACAACATGTTGAGCAACACCTTGCGCTGGCGTTTGGTGATGCGTGTCGATGATATCGTTGCTCTTGGCGAAACCGGTCTCCATGACGAACTCGAGAAACTCAAGAAGGGTATGGGCGAATCTTTTATTTGGAATCTCAAGTCCGGTAAGGCTTACCTTGGCGGCCCTGATAAGGATGATCGTGGTATCTGGTAAGTAATGGGGATAAAGATAAGAATACTTTTGTATATCTAACAAGGTTCCGGTAATTTAGCTTTATCAATGTTCGTTTCCATCACAAGGAAGATCAAGCTGCTGAAGTCGTCAAGCTTATGACTTTGTATGTGATGGAGAACTCGCGTTTGGTCGTTGGTCAACCTATGGAATCATCTTGCATTGTTTTCAACATGGAGGGTTTCACCCTCAGCAACATGGTAAGTAATAAATGGGATGGTGGATGCCAAGACAAACAATGGAGAAAAATTGACATGGATACGCGTGTTGTATTATTAGGACTTTGACTTTGTCAAGTTTTTGTTGTCATGCTTGGAAGCTTACTATCCTGAAACATTGGGTCAATGTTTGATCCACAAGGCTCCCTGGGTGTTCTCGACAGGTAAGAAATAAGGTCAATGGATGATCCTCCTCCACGCAGTTACACTAAACTTTATTCCTCGGTTACTAGTTTGGAACCTCATCACTCCTTTGTTGGATCCCGTGGTTGCCAGCAAGATTCACTTTACAAAGAATGTCAAGGAGCTCACTGACTATGTACCTGCCACCAGTCTCCCTAGCTTCATTTCGGGTGATGAGAGCAAAAAGACCAAGGATGAGAAACTCAAGGTGGGCGCTCCTAAGGCTGGTAGCTTGGAGAAACCAAAGACTGCTGCTGTGCAAGACTATGAAGACGCCATCAAGGAATACACTTTTGAGACCAAGCAATGGACCAAGACCGATAAGCCTGCTGATGGTAAGGGTGAAGGTGGACGTCTTACTCTTGCCAAGCAATACCGTATGGCACGTATCAAGGCTGATGGCGATATCCGCGGTCAGAGCACTTGGCAACTCAAGGGCATGTTCACTATCACCGATGGCCGTCTCGTGATCGACTTTGGAAGCGACAGCTGGGTGCCAACTGATATCACTGAACGTGTCTAATTCCGTGTTTTACCTTTTTTTTTTCTTTCTTGTTTCTGCTGTTTCGTCTTTTGTTCGCTGTGGTTCCTCTTTGTATATTGCTTGAGCACTTTTAGCCGTTGCCGCACACATCTTGGTCCTTTTATACTATTGGAAAAATTTAGATACACACACACACACACATCTTTACATATACCTGCTTTCCATAAATCGTTATGGCTTCTTTGAGAGAAACTCGTGTTGGGGGATTGATTGCTATTGTGGATCAAAAGGTTGTTGTTACGCTGATGATCATACAATGACTTTAGTGGCTGCAAACTAAGGAGGTCCGGTCTTATGGTGCGATCACGGCAAAGAATATTATGCTGGGTTGAGAATTCATTTAAAGAGATTGCGGCAGGAACAGAGGAAATGGAAGAAAGATCGGCAGTTGCTATGATTGGACAGGGTGCTGATGTAATAATACTTGATCCACGTGTATGGAGTAACAAGCGTAAATGATACTGCTGATGATGCCACCACAAATGGAAACGAAGAGGTATAGACATACTCCAAATACGCTTGCACCAAAAAGTACTTCGCAGCAAACGACAATAAATGATCCAATTTATGTTTGGATATCATAGAAATACAAGGATAGTTTATTTAGTTAAATGGAGGAGAAAAGCATCTAATGCTTGGATCGGACACCCTGAAGGGCATTGAGCAGGGTATTATGAGCGTCATCCTATATTCGCAAATGATGATGAGCTTTTTGATTGAGAGACGTAACAATATATACATACCATTTCCAAAGACCAGAGCATGACACCGGAAAGCTTTTGCTTCTTGGCGTATTGTGCCTTTGCGTGGAGAGAATGGGCATCATCAAAGGTAATGAATTTGGATCCCTTGACGGCGACAGGTGTTTGACTGATAGAATCCCAAACAGTGTTCCAGCCAGATTCGTTACGGGCAATGCCTTCCTTTGCAATAGAACGCCATTCATATTGACCAGAATAGGAAGCCTTAGCGTTAGGGCATGGATCCTTTTCCTTGCTGTCATATTGGTCACCACGGATTTGACCCTCCGAGGTATCCAACTTGCCATAGAGACCATGAGCCTTGCCTGTGGTTTGGCCAATGCGACCATAGAAAGGAACACCAAGAACAAGTTTTTCAGAAGGAATACCAGCGGCAGTCCATGCCTTGACAGCACTGTCAACACTAGCAGTGTCAATACCAGCAGCCTTGGCGTTTGCACGAAGGGGAGCATTAGCACCAGCTTGAGTATTCCAAATGCCGTTGATGTCATATCCCTACAAAAGGAATGGCGTGTTAAAGGAGGTAATGCAAAATCAGGGTGGCAATTGAATTTCATTGCATAAATCATGTTCCACATAATAAACATGGGTGATACGTTACCATAATGTAGATTCCATCAATGGCCTTGGCCCAGTTCTTATCCAAGTGGGTGGAGGGTTGCTGGTTTTCATCATTGAAGGGAGTGGTGCCAACAGCAGCAGTGATCAAAGTGTGTTTGGGAAGGACCTCGCGCAAAGTTTGGATGAGCTTGAGATAGTTGGCAGTGTCATGGGGATCACTATTTGATACGTAACATGATTAGCGCACATTCCACTTGAGCAATCAGGAGGTAAATCTCAATTACTTTGCATTACAAGCGACGCCGTTAGGGCTGTTGGGATACTCTGTATATGTAATTGTGCGATTGTCAATAAGTGTCGATCTCGGAGGATCAAAATCAATTTACCCCAGTCAAGGTTGACACCGTCCAAATCGTACTTCTTGACCAGCTTAGCAATGTTCTTGGCAAACTTTTGACGCGACTTTTCGGTTTTGGCAAGATCGCTAAAGTACAAAGAACCGGTCCATCTACACATACACGCATAGGATATCAATGATGAGCACGCCATAAATGCAATGTTACACGCATTATTATCCCACTTACCCTCCTACAGCCAAGCTAACCAACGTGTCGTGTTTGTGTCCTTCCTTGACAACTGTTGCCATGCCAATATGTCGTCAGAACAATCAACCCGTATATTGCTGGTATATCATCCACTTGCCTGATTTGAGTTGGCTCTCATCAAAACCAGAAAGCTTTCCATTCTTCTCAGGTTCAGCGAACGAGTAAATAACTTGATCGAGCTTGTTCCATGCAATCTTGCTTGGAAGATCCTATTGTAGTTGTTCAGTATACATGGGATTGTGTTGTAATAATAGCGGTCCACATACCCAGTCAACAACATATGCAATGACACCACCATCTTTGTGTTTGGCGGCGTTGCAGGTGGTGGCGGCAAGTACCAAGACTAGTGCCTGAAATAGCAAAAATAAACGACCGGGAAGGGTGATCATCACTTAAGATGAAAAAGGAGATAAAGAAAAGAAATGTACGTTGTGGGTTAAAAGGCGGTAATGAACAAGGTCATTTTATATAAGCGATCAATTTTCTGTCTTGCCCTCTTTTGGGAGAATTCATTAAATTTCATTCTTTGAGATACATAGTACAAGAACACAAAAAAGACATAACATCATCACTAACTACTCCGATCGCCTCTTGAATGGCAAACGACGATGATCCTTGGCTGCATTCTTCTTTCTTCGTTTGGCAAGGATCTTGTCCATATTCTTCTCTCCCAATTTCTCGTACTTGTCCATCAATTCCAACTTTCGTTGTTCGGCTATTGACAAAGAAAACACTCAGCAATGCAGAAAAATAACGCGTGCGTGTGTGCATAGCACCAAGAAAATGAATCAACTTACATCGCTTCAAGAAATAGGGCGTCTTGCCTTGTTTCACAAGCTCGGCTTCAGCCTTCTTACGCTCACGTTTCAATTGCTGTTTCCGCTTAGCTTCTTGGGCTGATGCTTCACGAGTTGTCTGAATGTGGCATAGGTGATAAGTAATGGATGTGATGAGCGTGGCGCTCCCCTTGTCAAACATTTCTGCCAAAACGCTCCCCAAGCCCACACACACAGGTACAATCCCCCTATCTCCATTCTTACCATTTTTAGCAGTAATTGCTGTAACTCTTCACGGCGCTGTGGATTCTTTGCTTTTTTGATTTGCTGACGCAGTAAATCTTGCTCGGATTTCTTGTAGTCGTCAAGGAATGCATATGACTTTTCGAAAAGGTCTTGATTAAAATGTCCAGAAAGTTTCTCAAAGCGAGGATCCCGCACTTTCTGTAATATTTAGTTAGCCCATGCATCTCCCATACAATGACAGATAACGTACCGGTTTGTTGAGTTCCACCACTTCACGGAAACGGCCAACCGCTCTTTTGGATGATACTTCCATTGGGCTTAGAAGAAGAAAAAGAAATTGAGCATGAATTGGGATTGCGCCACACAACCCAGCCATTATGCATACCTGTGTTTACTTGCACGCTTCATGTCGTTCTTTGTACGTCGTATCCGAGCCCCTTTGTCCAATTTGCTCACAGCCCCTTTGACATCTTCAAGAATTTGTGCCTTGGAAACGGTGCGTACGTTCTTTGTTGAGTCAGTCTTGTCAACACCGCCTGCTCGTGCTTTGCTGAATTCTTTCATGCCCATCTTGTCTTGCACTTCAGCCAACTGCCCAAATGATACATGTGCCAAACCTAGGTTGCTTGTCAGTAAAGTGAACACCAAACAATAAACCATATCATCCTTACTTCGCTTGAGCTTTTCCATATGTTCTCGATCAGGTTGCTCGTCTTGGCTTTCTTCCTACAATCGTTGCTATGAGATCGTTGATCGTGGTGATCGGGTGGATAAGAAGTACCTCGTCCGATTCTTCGTCATTGTCGTCCTCACTCATGGGATCGTTGTCGCTATATTCCTGTTCACTCTCGTTGTATTGATCACTGTATTCTTCTTGCTCTGAATCCGAATGTCGTGCCATTGCTGTGGTGTATGTCGAAGAAAGATAATGGATTTGCAGTAGCGGCGACAAGCAAATTTGGGCCTGCTTTGTACCGAAAGTCCTACTATCAAGAAATGGCAGCGTACACAGCACCTCCAACACTCAATAGTCACGATCGTACAAGCAAGCAAAGAATCCTATACTGCTTGGCAGATCCCACTCGTTGATGGCAAGGGCGACCACAAATCTCACATCAATTTGGTATTCGTTGACTATTATATCTATTTGCGCCAGCACCATTGAGTATTATGATCACAAGGAGCTTTAACATGCGTTTATTATGAGCTACGCCTAGTGCCTTATTACTACACGTTATTTTGTATTACCCATCACCATTTCGACAAGGTACAAAAAGATAAAACGGCAAGTGAAAAAGAGGATGATGGCTAATATAGATCAATATGGATTAGTAACTACATGGATCATTGATGCTTTGGATAGACTGTATACGCCTCCATGCAGCATTCACCACATTGTCTTCGTCACAGCCTAACATCGAACTGCAATGGCACGATGTCCAAGGAAGAAGATGGCCAAAGGTGCATGGAAAAGGAAGCATATGATGGATGCAGTCAAGTGCAGCGATCTTGCAATATGACCATGTTTACATTTCACGGTGACCAGCGTCAAGAAGGGATCATTTCATAGTTGGAAGGGAAGCTACCTGGCGATGCTGGATGGAACAAGGCAATGGTTGTTATTTCCTGATGCAGTTATGGATGCAAAAGACAACAATAGACCAGCCTCCTGCACAATGATCCCTATTAAACTCGATGGAATCCAGGTGTACCCCTTTGATTTGACTACAATTTCCTTTATCACCATACCACTAAAAGCTATTCGATATCATATCTCGCTTTTCAATTCCTTTATTAAATGAACATCAGATGCGGCATATCACTTGGGATTGGGGTACTATGATTTCGTAGATGTAAAAGAGTGGATTCATGTGATTGGTTTCCTTAGTCATTATCATCACATTGGCGGTTAAAGTCGTGGAAAGAAAGAAGAACGTGGTGCAATGTTACGACGGGATCTCGTCATAACAGACACAGCCTTCCGAATTCGACGATGGTGGACTAAGTAGCTAGAAAGCTAGATGAAACAAAGCATTGTTTATTTATTATGCACTTGGATTTTGCTAGCTTGTGGATTACATACATAATAGCTTCGAAGATTCAATAATTAACATGGTTCGGCTATCGGTCAAGAAAGGAGTATATGGCTTTGTATACAAAAAGATGGAGTAGGATGACCTTGAGAGAAAAAGAATAGTGCTCCCTCTATTAATCTCAGTTTCAGTGACCCATCAATATCTTCATGCGCATTGAATTGATTTGTACTGGGTTTAATATACAAATTGGTTTATGCAACTCGACCTTCTCCTACATCCGAATGTGATACGGAACCACTATTTCCATACATGTACCTTGACAAACCTTCATTATTGGACGTTGTTTACGTGCGTACCTTCCTAAAGGCAATCATCATGATCATCGTCCATTTGTGCAGGAACCTGTCAAGGAAGTGTTTGTGTCACCACCACGTGCCAATTCACTCAGCTATCCACCTTTCTGTTGATGCAACCGACACAATTCATGAGCGGAAAGCAGCTTCATCACGCTACAACATCGATAAAATATCAAGGTGCGTTTGACCACCACGAGCAAATTTGTTCTATGAAAGATCCCACGTTTCATTATAAAGTATAGAGATACAGGCATCTTTATGTTTTACATATGCATGCTGTAAGCGTGATGCTATATGAAAGATGGTCTTTGTTGATTGTCATGTAGTTAGACCCTAATAGTGCCAAAGATGCAGAGGGGCGTCTTTGTATAACACATCTAGTTGGGTTGGCCTGAAAGGGTCAATGTATGATACGTGATAAACTATCCAGTAAGAGTAACACATTGGCAGCTAACATGCACTTTTCCCCCCACTCCCAGCTTTTGCCCAATCCACTTGATAGGAACGATGCACCTGCTCCAGTCGAGCGTTTCCACAATTCAATTGTCTTGATCCGAGTCAATTTGACTGAGATACGGCCAAGACGAGTGTTCATCAATCGGTATATATGTATGTTCTACCTACCTCAACTAATGTACACCTGTTTTAGCCGTAGCTCAGTCAAATCACCTCGGATCAAGGAAGTTGAATGATGGAGATGAATGTCTGGAGCAGGCGCATCATTCCTATGAAGTGCGTTGGGAAAAAAGCTGGGAATGGGAAAAAGTACATGTTAGCTACCAATGTATGCATTCAAAATGAGGTTTGCGTACCTGTCATGCTTGACCCTAAAGTATTGACTTTTTAGCTCAGGTACACAAACACGCCTTTCTGAATCTTTGGCTCTATTAGGCTCCAGCCACTTGACAATTAACAAAGACCACCTTTCATATAGCATCATGTTACAGCCGGCATATGTAAAACACAAAGATGCCCATAACTAAAAATTCTACAATGAAACGTGGGGTCTTCAATCGAACAAAGTTGCGCGGAGGGGTGCAGCGCACCTTGTGTAGAAGTTTCACGATCGTCGTGGCCATTCTCAGATTCACCCAATGTCACCACCAGTCAAAGTGGAACCAGGTCGACCTCTTGAATTTTTTTCGACGAGGCTGGTGGTGACATTGGGTGAATCTGAGAATGGCCACGACGATCGTGAAACTTGTACACAAGGTGCGCTGCATCCCTCCGCGCAACTTTGTTCGATTGAAGACTCCACGTTTCATTGTAGAATTTTTAGTTATGGCATCTTTATGTTTTACGTATGCTGTAAGCGTGATGCTATACGACAAGCGGTGTTTGTTCATTGTCAAGTAGGCAGACCCCGATAGAGCCGAAGATGCAGACGGACTTCTTTGTGCAACACAGCTCATTTGCATGATACTTCCCAATGAACAAAGGCCACTTTCCATATAGCATCATCGTTACAGCATATGTAAAAACATAAATGTGCCTGTATTTCTAAATCTTACAATGAAACGTGGGTCTTTCAATCGAACAAAGTTGCTCGTCGGGGTGGAGCGCACCTTGTGTAGAAGTTTCACGATCAAACTCGCCGATCCTAGATTTTCGCAATGTCGCCACCAGCCAAAGTGGATCTTGGGTCGACCTCTTGACAAAATATTTTCGGCTGGTGGTGACATTGCGAAAATCTAGGATCGGCGAGCTTGATCGTGAAACTTGCACCCAAGGTGCGCTCCACCCCGACGAGCAACTTTGTTCGATTGAAGACCCCACGTTTCATTGTAAGATTTAGAGATACAGGCACATTTATGTTTTTACATATGCTGTAACGACGATGCTCTATGTAAAGTGGTCTTTGTTCATTGTGAAGCAGCTTGGTCCTCATAGAGCGGAAGATGCGCAGGTGCGCGCTTGTGTAACACAGCTCATTTGCATGATACTTCACAATTAAAAACACCAATTGCCATATAGCATTCACACTCAAAGCATAGTAAAAACATAAAGAGACCTGTTTCTCAACATTTGCATGGCCAATTATGGGGTCTTTATGAGAACATAGTTGCTCTTCGTGGTCGACAGCCCCTTGTGTGCAAGTTTCATAATCGAGGTGAGCAATCTTGGGGGTCATGGACCGTCGATCCATCATCTCTGCTGCATCAGGACGACCCCCATTTAAATTATATCATGAAGCATGTGGTTTTGAAATGAATGAAGTTGATAAGCATGGCGCAGAGAACCTTCTTACCAAGTTTCATGTTCGAAAGTGGGGATCCCAAGGTACTGCATACTAATCGACATTTCAATGAATCCGGACGGGTGCGGAATTTCCGTCAGTTATAGTAAATCACCCATTACACCCTCCCATACAAATCCTCAAATGAATCGTGGGTTCTTTATTATGACAAAGTTTATCAGCATGTCAAAGAGTATCTTGTGTGAAAGTTTCAGGTACGAGAGAGGCAATCTCGAGGTCATGGGCCGTTATAATACCGTCCCTTCATCGTCGGGCGCTCCCATTTTATTTCTCACAATGAAGCCTGCGACTTTAATATGAATGGAGTTGATCAGCATG
Source organism: Lichtheimia corymbifera B2541 (assembly GCA_000697475.1). Classification (NCBI taxonomy): domain Eukaryota; kingdom Fungi; phylum Mucoromycota; class Mucoromycetes; order Mucorales; family Lichtheimiaceae; genus Lichtheimia; species Lichtheimia corymbifera. The sequence goes on from JNEU01000706.1 coordinate 98,625, forward strand.
TCGACCCCCAGGGCCCTGAGCAAGTTTCACAATGGAGATGGACAACCGCGGGGGTGTGCACTATGCACCCTACTTCCGTTCCATCCGTCTTATATTTGGACCGTCCGATTCATAAAATATCATAATGAAGTATACGGTTTTTAAATGAATGGAGTTGATCAGCATGACTCAGCGAACCTGCTTACCAAGTTTCAAGTTCAAAGTGGGGAATCCCAAGATAATTCATACTAAATGACATTTCAATGAATCCGGCCGGTTCCGGAGTTTCCGTCCATCATAGTAAACCCCACATTATATCCTGCCTTTCAAAATCTTTGAATGAAACGTGGGTTCATTATTAAGACAAAGTTGATCAACATACCTGAAAGCATGTTCTGACCAAGTTTGAGGTCAAGGTGAGCAATCTCAAGATCATGGGTTTATTTACAGTGTGCATGAATATGCCTGACAGAGCCTTACCTGTTTAATTTCCACCTCTTCCACTTCCACTTTATTTTCTTTTCCTCCCATTCTCAACTGTTGCCCCATTCAACTAGTACAACCACCAGTTGCTAACGATTGCCCTGCTTCAACCCATCATGTCAATCCTACAACTCTCTTGATCCGATTGTCTTTGACTGAATGGCAAGTTCCATGGCACGTGCATTCCACTACAACAACACCGGCGTTTCTTGATACAACGCTCGCTCTTACATACTCCTCTACCACAATCAAACGTAACAGCATTCATTCCAACAATTACTATCAGCAATGTCTCTCCTCCATTGTGTCGAACAGCGTTCTCTACTTGCAGGAGTTTGCCTTACAGCCTTGTTCACGTATACAGCAGATAGCCGTTATATAGAATCAGCTTTATTTATGCATAGCAACTTGCTTCAATATATACGACTTATGGATATAAATATGGATCTGAATGTTGGTTGGGTACATGTGATGAAAGGGAATCTGGTTATGTACAAGAGTGCACCCATTGTCAGCTTAACCGCTGTGCTTGACGCATCCTATTACTGCTATTCCAAGGCAGCAACTCTCATTGCCCTTTGTGCAACCTGTCGACGATGTACAGCCATTAATATCCGACTCGATGTTTTGACATGCCGTGCATACAATTCACCACCTCACGGCCATACCCAAAGAATAAAGCTTTCCAAATCTCCCCCATTAGATCAACTTGTTGTACCTCTCAATCTATCTCTTACGAATGATGTTGGATTAGAGGACTACTATAGCGAATACGAGGTGGTACAAATTGTTATGCTTTATGCAAGAGAAGAGAGGGGAGAGAAAGAACAAAAACTCATTTACAATAGTAATAAGGGGTTGTTGGTGGGGTATGATTATCATTAGGGTGCAATCCAGTGCATCACAATGGGAGTTTTACCGAGACTCGGATGAAGAACGATATACTTGAAAAAGTATTCAAGATCGCGACGTCGTTGTTCCACAAAAGCAGGCGAGAAATTGCCTAGAGTAGCAATCAAGATTGAGTATAATGAGAGGAGTCAAAACGAGATAAACAGCTGATGCTTTACCACATATCCTCTTTGGAGGTAACTTAGGGATGCTCTTTCCAAGTTGTGGGAAACGCTTCACGAGGACTTTACGCAATTCCACAAAGTCAGAATAGCGTTTACGTACAGTGATGGCAGGCCCCTAAAACAATGTCTGTGTTTAGCCCCTATCCTTTTCTTTTCTGTATTCTGTCAACCTTACCTTGTCACTAAGCACCGTGCAATTATAACAAATGTAGCTACCATGGCTATATCGGGTAATTCAATGGGTGTGTGTGTGTTAGTGTGGTTGTCGGTGCATTCATCATCATCTCCTTAAAAATTTCCTTACCCAACACCTATCCGTAATGGATGATTGACAATGGCATCGGAAGCAAAGGTATTCTCACGTCGCTCCCCTTGCTCGTTGTCTTGGTTACATAGATTGATTTGAGGAACAAGTTCATCATCATACATAGGATTCGTCGTGTTTGATCGGCGTAGCCCCTTGAAGAGTGTCCGCAAATGCCGTGTAGCAGCAGTAGTATTATTTGGCTTTGACCAAGAAGGATCATAATCCTGTGAAACAATATATCAGTGGACCCTATACATACACATGTGTACGCGTGCATATGTACCGTTTTTCCAAAAGATGTTCCAAGAAAGGCTTTACCGGCGTCACCACGGGCAACGGTGGGTTGATGGTTGAATAGAATGGAAGAGTCAGGTGATGTCGATAAGGTGGTGCAAGTGGATGCTGTGCTACTACTGCTGCTGCTGATCAGCATGGGCGTCGCCATATCCTTGCGGACAAGTCCATTACTGCTGCTGCAATTTCCCTCCGAGAGCACTATCATTGTCATGTCATTAATAAAACTTGCATAATCATCAGCATCACCCAAGGCTTACCATTTAATGCGTGCTCAAGTTGCTTCTCTACTTGGTCTAATACCATATGCGTGTTATCAGACCATATTGCGTCGTTTGCAACAGAAGGTTTCTCATTCAAGTCATGTTGTAATTGGGAGAGTCGTTGAATGCCGAGGTCGAGATCACGAACGAGTTGTTGTGAAGCAAGCATGGATATTTTAAGTGAGGTGCTATCGCTGTGGTGATGGTCTTGGTATTGTTTTAAGCGTGAGCAGCCTTCATAGCAATGATCAATCAGATGGTCCAGACGATATTGCAAGTCCATGATTATTGTGTTAGTTATGCGAAAGAGAGGGGCAAGGGATGGGTCCGAGCGAGATTGGCTCTGTGGATAATTGTGAATGGTTATATACCTTCCTCGGAAGCTGGCTGTGGAACAACATTCTATACCAACAACCACAAACCCCCCTTTCGCCCAGGGGATAAGTCGCGTGGTATCGATGTGTATGTGTGTATGCGCCCACCAGATGATGGCACCAAACAGATATGTACATACATCCCTCTAACAGCCCATATGCATGTAGACTACCACTACTACTGCCAAGCTTAGCCTTTTTTTGCTCGAACTATATATATAACGACAATTTAAAACTAAATGACATTAACATCCGCGTCTATCCAATCATAACAGTAAGGCTCAGCACCACCAATTACACATGTGTCAAGGCCTCCATAAGCTGGGAGAAGAATCATCGTTACCATAGCAATTATTCAAAGGGATAAAGTGATCTCATCCTTTTAGGTCGCTTGTTTCAGCTCTGCCATATCAAGCATTCTAGCAGCACACTCACTGATATCTGCCAATTTAAACGTCATAGCTACACTTCCATTTTCTCATGCACTGTGTCTTTGCATTTCTTTTCATATAACCCATTCACAAATACACGTATGGCTCGTCTCGTGTCACAAAAATGTAGACACTGTATGTACACAAACATTGCTGTCAATGACCTCATCATGGTACGATGTAAAAAAAACCGCCGGTTTCCATATTTCTTTATATCCTGATGCTGCATCAATCTGTACCCTGCCTAAGAAAGGGATATAAAGGAGGAGGAAGTGGGAGGAATTCTATTGTAGTAGGCAAGCGTACATGGCTACTAACCAGCCATACATGACACCCGTAGCACAGTATACGCTCGTCAATAGCAATGGCAAGAATTCGAAACGGCCACCGAAAGCAAGATCATGGACCAGACCAGTATAAAGCTGCAGGGCAATAAATCCATAAAGATAGACGCGTTCCAAAGGATTCAATAATTCGCAAAGGGACCTTTGGGTTGTATATTAGCATATTTGCCCGTGTGTGTGTGCGTGTGTGTCAAAACAAAATGCCCTTACATCTTGAGATATCTTGCCAAACCGGGTATGACCACAAGTCCCCAAACAAGTGAAAAGATGATCTTGATGGGAGTTTCTATAACGCCCACCCCCGCCTTGTCAGTCATCTCTCTCTCCTCTTTGTCCGCCTCCTCTCCATGTGTTTGTGCTTACCGGCAACATGAAACAATAATGGAAACAATGAATAAACACCAGCCACACTGAGAACGATGAATGCACGGAGATGGAGTTTGCTTTTGACAGCCAACAAGCTATAAAGAAACTCATCCGTTAGCTTAAAATCGGGATACATATATATGAGTTTTTACTTGCCTAAAAGGAATAAGAACAATGAGAATCGCCTTTTCATGCACGTGCCATCCAAACAGAAATGATGCAAAACCACAGAGTGTCAAGGATGCGATGAAATTGTCAACGGTAGGTGATCGCCACAGTTTTTGCAAAACAACCTAGAGGGAGAGGTATGTGAGTTGTCATTGGCATTTTAATGCATCATGCATCTTGTTTTAGTACCAGCTGGACAAGTAACGTGATGATCATGGTGTGGATGGCTGCAATGTCAGGCAAAACTGCAAATTGTGTATCGCCTACAAATCCTCGCGTCAAGGAACCAAGAGCAGCTTCGTTTAATCCCCATCCAAGCCTTCTTGCCACTATTATTATCCCAGGTTAATTTGTATGCATACCACAGACATACATACACACTTGCCAAAGATCAAGCACCGATCAGCTGCTGCATATAATGCCCAAAAGTTAGGTGCCCAGTAAGCATGACATAGACCCCGTGTGAATGGAAAGAGACGACCCAGTAATTGTGGAAATTGATTTTTGAAAGGAACAAGTGAAACTGCGAACACACCAACGACAGAAGCTCCCAACGTGACGAATCGTTTGAATGAGAAAGAACCTACCACCACCACCACGCATATCAGCCTTATATGACATCCATCCATTGAGTTCCTCCCACACACACACTTACCATTGGAAGTGAAACAATACGCCTTGAGTAAAAACACAAAGTAGGCAGGTGCCATGTACAAGTAGATGTGCTTAAAGTTCAAAAGGGCTGCAAAGAGGATTCCTGACACGAGTAGGTTATTCTAGTAGGAGCATCATCATGATAAGTATTTCTGGATTGGTGTTGAAGATAACCACTTACACGTTTTGCTTCGACAATGGAGGAGATGAGAATGCCATAGAGAAAGCCATTGTATTGAAAATGAATATGATCCACGATGAAGAGGCCAGGGTGCATGAAAATCGATCCTGCAATCAACCAATGGATATGCTTATCACCAAAATGTCGCTGGTAGCGTCTGAGTGCCCAATAGAGAACAAGCTCGCTGAGGATGACCGTCATGCGTTGAAATATCACCGTTGCTTGGCTGGCATACTCCAGATTGTCCACAACGAGCATAGCTGGATCGACATATTGCGCAAACACGCTCCAGAACTTTTCAAACCATGCAAAGAAAGGAGGGTAGTCGAGTGTCCAAATGGATGTGTTCTACATAGATATAGAGACGCGTTTGTTACGTGTGAGTACACCATCCTTCTTGTTTGATATATGCAACTTACTTCCGTGTACCATTTTGATAATGGAAGGCTGTATGTAATGGCAAGCCAGTTGCGATGGACTTCAAAGTCGGTTGATCGGCTATGTCGATGGGTATGAGTTTTCTAGGAGTAACCCAGGAAAAACTTGGTATGCTTACTATGCTGGAATGAGCAAGAGTTTAAGGAGCGTGCTGACAATGAGTAGACCACCCATCATCTACAAGGTGTAATAAGCATCGTGGTCGCGCGGGAAAGTGCAAGAAAAGAAAACGTACCTGAGAAGATGAATCCGACACGTCGGTGCACGATTCCTTTAAATGGACGCATATAACGTTGCCCGTATCGCATTCATGTGGAATTGATCTATGAGAAAGAAGAGGTATTCACTGATGTCCAATATCATAAAGAAGCGTCCTTATGCATCAAGTAGTATCATCATCATCATCATGGAGCCAGTCAGCAGCAGCGGTATTTGATCCTCTTCCCGTTTTCATCACAGCAACAAATACGCTCCTTTTCACACTATGCTTCCACGTTTGCCGTCCGTGCGTGAGCTTATCAAACTCTATGGTCTATCCGCTCGATCGCAACTGGGTCAAAACTTTATCCTTGACAAGAACATTACTGGTAGAGTGATTTGGGGGACTGATCGGTCGAATGGTGGTGGTTGTTGACATGATCGCTTTTTTGCATATAGACAAGATCGTGCGTACTGCTCATTTGTCACAGCAAACACCTTTGGTAGTTGAAGTGGGACCTGGTAGGTGGCTACTATGATAGCGACACATCATGGATATTGATTGTGTATATGCATATAGGACCTGGATTACTCACAAGATCGATCTTGGATACCGGTGTCAAACGTATTGCCGCTATTGAGAAGGATGAACGATTCTTACCCACATTGACAGTATGTAGGCAGGCAGGGCAGGGCAGTAGAATGAATGTTAGCGTTGTTGACAAGGTACTCTATATATAGCAATTGGCCGAAGCATCCGGAGGACGGCTCCGAGTAAGTGTTGATGGAACAATGAATGAACCTCCTTTTTGACACATACTCAATCACCCGCAGATCATTCATGGGAATGCTCTTGAAGTGTCATCATCATTACATGCTCTTGCACCATTGCTTCCAAAGGATGCCTCAGGCCCACTCCATATCATGGGCAATCTCCCGTTCAACGTAGCATCACCACTTTTAATCCAATGGTTGCACCAATCGGCCGCACGTGAAGGATTGTTCAAGCTGGGAGATGTGTGGATGACGCTCATGTTCCAAAAAGAAGTAGGCGAGGTAAAAATAACTAGTGGTTGTTTTGTTTATTATATACTAATCCCCTCCTCCCAGCGTCTCGCAGCCCCACCCTCTACAGAACATCGTGGAAGACTCTCTGTGATGGCTCAATCGCTTTGTGATGTCAGCACCGTCTACCAAGTCCCATCTACCGTGTTTGTACCTCGCCCAAAGGTAAGACATAACCATGTCAAGGAATCAACAATCATTGTTAATGCATATGTTGCTTTAGGTGGACGCATCTGTTGTACAGCTCAAGCCTCTTGAAACAAAGTTGACAGGTATGTAAACAATACACATATTTCCTGATCGGTCCCAAGAAAAGCTTAATCAAGACGCGACTCTAGGTGAAACATACAAGACGCTTGAACACGTCGTACGCCATTACTTTACCAAGCGACGGAAAACGGTGGGACATATTACCAAGTAAGTCATACATGATCCTGGGTGACGACATATTAGGATTTACTTGGCAACGACGTAGGCATTTGGGAAAGAATTTACCGCAAGTGGCACCGCTGATACCCAGGATTGAGGAGGTTGTTGATTTCAAAGCAAGACCAGAGGACTTGAGCAACATGGACTTTTATCAAATGGCTAGCATTTTTCATGAACACGGCATCCACTCATTATAGACAACAACATTTATATATACAGTATCATCTTTTTTTCACTCTCTGGCCCCTGTGTACTATCTATGGAGAGTGTGTGTGTTCACATGTGATATGGTGGTGCTGGTGTTGCAAAAGTGGGTATATCCCGAGAGTAGTGTTGTGTGTGTTTTTGTGTGGGCACGCTCAATTTGGCAGCGGCATTGATTTTCCATACAAGGCAATACGCAGGTACCACATACGCCCCTCTTCTGTTCCGATCAAAAACAACCTACTATATATGAACCCATTTACCTTGACCACTTTTTCCTTCATCACGCCTTCTTCTCTTTCTTTCTTTCATTCATTTCTTATTTTACACACTGATTCCATGGACATTACAGCACCACAATTTCGGAATAGATTTATACATACGCGATATCAAGCATTACGAAAGTGCTGTGGTTGCATTCATCTTCGAGTGGGTGCTGGAATCTCATGTCTTATATGGATGGTAGGTAGACACATACACACGTATACTATTGGAATGTTTATATCATCTATTCCAGGGATTATCCATGTACTTTGCTATCTTGTCATTTCAAAACAAAAGTCGCAAGTATTATATCCATCATGGAAAATGTTATCGCGTTGATCCTTACATATACCTACTTTAGCCTTTTATTCGTACATGACAAGTGCACCACTGATTGTTTACGGCGTTGTCAACCTATTATTAGCCTTGAATGGATTCTTTGGCATGTTGGCCTTGTTCAGGGTAAGATGGCGGAAAAGGACATTCACCACATCACAGGATGGCTGACCCTCTCTTCTTTTTGCAGAATCGATGGTTTTATGTTCGACTTTTTTCTCATGCAACTTGGACAGTCTTATTTATGGTCCTTGTGGATGGTTTTGCCAATGCTATTTATTTTATCACACAACGCGACGAGTTCATGTCATGGTGTATCAATTCATCGGCGGATACGCTCAACAATGCGGCTAATGTCACTGGCACATCACTGCGAGGAAACGACTATTATAACTGTGATCGCCTTTTCCAAGCCGAGATTAAGTTTGGCTTATTCTCAACAGTCTTGATGATTGTGCTTTATGTAAGTTGGTACATTTGTATATGGATTATTGGCTGATTGACCACCATGTTGACCTAGGTCTACTGGGGTGCATGCATCTATTCATTTAGTCACAAACAAGGTGCTTCAGCTGTAACAGGCCAACGACTAGCAGCTGAAATGGGCATGATGCCACCACCAGGCACAGCAGGTGTTCCACCACCACCCATGCACCCTATTGGCGGTGGAGGTCCAGGTCGATCCAACATTATTGTTCTCAACAATGAAAAACCGCAGTCGAAAAAGTTTTCTTTCAAGAGCTTACGACGCAATCATACCATCGATGTCTCCAACGACAATAACAACAACCAAAGCCAACATGGGAAACACCTCAAGCGAAAATCGGTCCCTGATATCATCTTTGACGACTTTAACATCTCCCCCACCATACATCATCATCATCAACAACAACGCCGACGATCGACTGATATTTGATATATTCATGCAGGTCACATCCCCAAAATGCATTTTGGCTGTATTGTATATACCCTTTCTCTTTTTTTTTTCCTTTCATATGCACATTAAATCACACACATTACTCACCACATACCGGTTGCATTACTACAATGGATGCTGTTGTCACACTCAAGAATAAATTCTTTTTCATCAAAATCACATGAAAAAGTCCTTCTCTCTCTCCCCTTTTTAGCTGTTTCATGCATTTATGTACATAACCTCTCAAAAGTAAACTTCATCCAGATCCAATATTGGTATACTTTTTCTTCATGATGACTCAAGCGGACGATAGCCATGAAATATTCAAGACGGCAGACAACACACCAAGTGGCAGCAGAAGATCAAGCCGTGAACGTGAGACCAGTGATTCTGTGGTGGCCATCATGGACAATAACAATGAGCAACAGCATGATACAAAGTACTATAACAGCTGCCAAACCGCTTATTACGGGTATGGCGCTTTCATCTCGATCCTGGTACTTCAAGTGATTGTTGTATGCGTGCTGGAAGGACTTGAGATACAACAGGCAATGACGGGAATGAGCAATGACTGCACCATGACCCTCGATGTGATTGGAATTTCCCAAGTGGGCTTTGTTTATAGAGGACTTGTCATGGCTGCCACCTTTTATCAATTCATGTTTGGCTTGGATACAATTCAACAGCAAAGTACCATTCATCTTTGCATGCTTTTCATCAATGGTAAATGTACATAGTACACATGCACGTGAATTGACTTATTGATAAACATGCTGATATCAAGGTCTATTGCTCATCATCTTTGTGGGGATCCAAATCACTCAAAACTCAAAATGGGAAACGATGATGCAGGAAATGGGTTGTGGAACAGCATCCTTGAGCCATCCTCATTATGATCATGCATTACTTGCAGTGGTGGCCTTTCTCTACCTTGTGCTCGTGGGTTGCAGCATCTGGATGCGTCGTCTCATGTTTCATACAGCTACAGCAACAGGTGGTGCCAAAAACAAAAACACAAAAGAAGCGATTGTAGCGATTACTCTTATGGCATTTATCGAACTCGACGTTTATTATCTGCATTGCTATGCTGTCCAACTCATACCCGCCATGGTATTGGATGATGAGGGAAACGTGGTCCCTGTTGAATTAGTGCTTGTGCCTGTGCTTGGGACATTGATTCTTTCCATGACCTGGTACAGTGTTCAAAACAAAAAGCCATGGCTGCTGCTCGCTCTTGCATTCCTGATCGGCTTGTCTCTGGGTTACCTTGCTTATCGAACGGCTGTATTCGCACAACCCTATCCAATAAACAACGATCCATATCATGTACGTATTACATAGGTGAGCATAAAAGATGGAAAGGTTGCTCACTAGGTAGCTTGCTATGTATAGATCACTCGCCAAAGCTTACTCTTTACCACATTGACACTATTCCTGCTGATGCTACTTTCCATGGGTGTTATCCTTGTATTGGTCCGATGTTTGTTGCGAGGCACAAGTCTATTTCGTAGATAAGCGATTAGGTAGCATCATTCTTTTTAAGCATGATGAACAAGTCTTTTTCAGGATAAGAAGATAAACGGAAGATGGGGGATCGTTTTATTTATACAGGGGGAGAGTGATATTCACAAAGGAATCAGGAAAGGGTATGGCTGGATACAAGAGAGAGTGTGTATATGTGTGTCAACGGATAAAGCTGGATCAAAGATATATCTTTTTTTCCTGGTATCGAACATGACATTTTACAAGGCGGAAAGGGAAAAATGAATGAATGTGCAAGTAAAATTTAAAAGGTCTCGTTTTGATTGGGGCATTGCTCGGTTGAATGTAAGCCGTACTCATCGCAATTGACACAGAACTACGAGGATGGATGCTTGTTGTCAGCCATAGATTCTATGGATGCATGATGATGGATGCTTACCGGTCGTGCAGGTTGTTCTTTCTTTTCAGATGATGTAGGAACGACCACCTTGCAACTCATAAGATCATGACCAGGGGAATCACATAATTCGCAGAAGAGAGCATCATCCGTGTAGGGGCCATTGCTACTGGTAGCCGTACTGCTGTTCTTGGAAGACATTCGCTCGTCTCGTTGTTGTTCCTTGAGTTGCTGTTTTAACTCATTCAGCTCTTCCCGCAATCGCTTGGATTGTTTTCTTTCCTTTTCAAGTGCTTCCTCCATATCAGACTCCTTGAATATCTTGGATTCCACAAGGCTCTCGAGTTCAGATACATCACGGTTCAAAGTGGCCACTTGACGTTGGTGAGCACGTTCAGCCTCCTCATGCTTTTCCTTGAGTTGCCGCATCTCAGCAGACTGCTTGACGATCAAGCTCTCCATTTTTCGCTTGGTATCACTCAATTGGCTTTGCAAACGTGCTACACGCTCTTCATCGGTATTGCAGCCTTCCAAGCTTGTCTCTGATCCATCGCCTTCCGAATGCAACTTTTCCACTTCATCCATCAATTTGAGACACTCGTTTTGGGCTTGCTTGTGGCTCTCAGTCAAGGACTCGTATTCTTTGGAAAGACGTTGGTGCTCAGCTTGCAACTTTTCGAATTGCTGCTTCAAACCATTATCCGACTTGGACTTGGCCTCGAGCTCAATGCTTTCCTTTTGTTTGGTGATCATGGTGTTTTGAGCTTCAAGACGCTTGATTTCTTGACGTAAAACAGCGAGTTCCTTTGCATGTTGCTCACGTTCCTTGATAAGAGCATCAGGATCAGCGCCATGCTTGCGAGCATCAGCAAGAGCGGATTCAGCGCGTGCCAAACTTTCTTGAGCTGTAGTCAAATCACGCTCGGTCTTTTCCTTGGCTTCAGTGAGACGACGTAATTCACCTTCAGTCTTCTTTTGGCTTTCCACGGCAGCACGAACATCGTCAAGGTACTTGCCACGAGCATTGAGCTGTTCATCATAATTGGCTTGCAAACGCTGTACTTGTTCTTGCAACTTGTCATTGTCCTTATCATGCTTGTCCGCTTGCTTGATTTGCTCACGGAGCTTCTCCGATTCAGCCTTGAGAGATTGATACATTTCACGTTCCTTGGCCAAGTTTTGGGATGTGGCTTCAAGATTGTCTTCCAAACGCTTGCGTTCGCTTTCCCAAACAGCCTTGATCTTGTCCACTTCATCTGATGTGTCACGTGCATTGACCAATTGTTCAATCTCTTGCTTGAGCTTGTCGATGGTAGCTTGCATCTCTTGTTGTGTGCGACCACTCTTTTCACTTGTCTCGGAACGTTCCTTTTTGAGCTCTTCAATGGTTGCTTCATAAGTCTCGATCGCTTCAAGGCCTGCTTTACGCAAGCTTTCACGTTCTTCTTCCAAAGCAATGACTTTGCGTCGTTCATCATCGAGACTTGCTTTGATGGCTTCCATATCGACACGATGCAATTCGACTGAGCTTTCGTATAACTCGATACTCTCCATACCAGCACGCTTGAGTTCATCCACGGATTGTTCGAGACTTTCGATGCGAGCACGATAATCAGCAACCACATTGGATTCATGAGCAAGGCTTTCTTTGGCTTGAGTGAGTTGGCGTTTGACCTTGTCGAATTCTTCTTTGGTGGCACAATCCTGATGCTGCATCCATTTGGTCTCGAGTTCTTTGATTTCATCACGGAGACGATCTTTTTCACGTGTGTGACGATCGGCATCTGCTTTGACACGGCGAATTTCACGCTCACGTTCTTCGACCATGTTGCGATGGGTCTCGACCTGCTCCGATAAACTTCCCAAAAACATATCCTTGGCACGCATGGCATCCATCAAAGAACCCATCTTTTCATGCACTTCTTCCATCTCCATCTCCATTTGCATTTGACGTTGTCGCATTTCTTCTGGGTCCTGAGAATAAAAGTTGGATGTGGTCGATGCGGCTGCTGCTGCTTTGGAGGCGGCTGCTGCTTCAGCCAGAGTCACCTTTTCTTCAAGCTCACGCACTTTGTTTTCCATTTGCACTTTTTCCTTGCGTGCTTCAGAAAGCTGTGTCTGCATTGTATCACGTTCCTTGATAAGCTCGCTTTGCTCAGTCTCAAGTTCCTTGACACGCTCTTCAAGCTTGCGGATCGTCGATTGAATTTGCCCCTTTTCTTGATCCCACGCCTTGGCAGCTTGTTCATGCTCTTGCTTGATCTCTTCCACAATCGCCTTGTGTCCTTCAAGCGTAAAATGTTGTTGTTGCTGCTGCTGCTGATCTGAATCGCTGCCATTCAAAAGCACTGAACGCTCCAAGATTTGTTCGGCTGTCTTGTTTTGGGCATTCTCCAACTTTAGGTACTTGTTTTCAGCTTCAAGCACCTCCACACGCAATTGCAACTGTTGTACACGCATAGCAGCTTGATCAGGTGCTTGCGAAATAGCTTCACCCAACATGCGTTCGAGTCGTGTATGTGAATCGGTTGATTTGGACATGGTTAATGTTGTTGGTGCTGGAGTATCAGTGAGCATCATTTCAGTGCTGCTGCTACCAACATAGCCGTCTTCATCATCTTCATCTTCATTGTTGGGTGTAGCGGCTGGGGAAGGAAGACTGTCAGCAGTAGGACGACGACGTGTAGAAGTGGGTGTGGGTGATTGAATGGATCCAGGACGTCTTAATCCATTACCACTGCTACTGCGAGCTGACATGGTGGAAGATCGTTTTGTTTGAACCGATGGTGGACGTTGTTGTTGTTGTTGTTGTTGCTGTTGTTGTTGAGTCAATTGTGAAGCTGTCATGCCGACATAACGAGCAGCACGTGATCCAGGTGAGATACGAGGAGAGGGTGAACGTTCACGGCCATTCAATGAGGTGACCTTGGATGCTTGGACAAATAAACCCGTTTGTGGAGGACATGAAAAGTATCGGATGCTATGTGTGGAAAGAGAGTTCAGTATCATGGTTACCCCTGAAACAAGTGATTGAACTATTTACCCATTGACAGATCCATCATTTTTGCCAGTGCCCACAATATCGAGTTGGATACCAGCCCACATGCCTTCCTTGAATTGTGTCGTGCCAATAAAGCGAAGTGTACCAACAATCCCCATTGAATCCACAGCAACACGTTCTCCAACGCCTAAACCACCCATGCTATTGCTGTTGTTGTTGTTGGTTGGATGATGTTTGCCACCACCATTCACAGAAGCAACTGACTTTCTAACCGAAGTGGGTCTTGGAGAGGCAACCGATGAGCGAGGGGAAGTGATGGCGGTTTGAGTTGAACCAATGGAAGAGAGCGAGTAACGAGAAAGCGAGCTGGGTGATTCGATTTCTTCATAAGACGAGATGGAAGCACGCGACATTGAAGGAGCACGAGTAGACTTTGAAGTCTTTAAGGAAGGAACTGGAGGTGCAGCGTCGTCAGGGTGGTGTCGTCTTCTTCTCAAGTCGAGTGATGGTTGTCGAGAGAGTCGTTTTTGCTGGGGAGGTGCTGGAATCCCTCCCCTTGCACTTGGAAGTCTTGACATGTAAAGTAAAAGATAAGCGAAATGAAAAAATAAATTAAAAGTGAAAGAGAAAGAAAGTAAAAGACTTTGGGTCAACAAGAACAGGTCATGCGATTAAAACAGACTAGTGCTTGTATTTCATGAATATCTATGGTAAATGTACTACTCCTCACACACACACATACACACACTCTCTCTACTCTTGTCCAACCAATACAATAGTAATCTCATTATTCTCTTTGATAAGTGTGTGTGTGTGTGTGTGCTTGACGATGTGCTTCTCTTTGTCTCCTTTTTAACCCTCACCTCCCCCTCCCATCACATCATTATCCACATGCATTTTGTTTCATTCTTTGTATGTCTTTTTCTCCCTTTGCGGATCGCTCTTTATTTTTTCTCAGGTGCAACGGGCAGATGACCCGCTTGTGCGTTGCACGGAATGAACAAGCCATTCCGATAGATGAGGCTGGGTACCAACTTTTCGAGTAAAAAAAGAAAAAAGGGACACACCTACAAAGCACCCTATCTCGCATGTAGTAAGCAAGAGTATATGTATAGGTTCATGGGCAACTACATACAATATAGACTGCGCTACAATATGATACACGTAAATAATTCTGCCCGTGCAGGAATCCAGTTGTGCACGGGCATAGAATCATCACATAAAAACGAGCAACTTTTTCACCATGTTCTTTTTTAATACTCAACAACAAGCTCATGCGTGATTTATATTACCTGACAGATCCCAGATCATACGCTAGTGGATATATATCAAGTTGTTATAACAGTAGTCAGTCAGCAGCGTAGCACTTGGCATCATCACGGGTCCCATGAATTTGCCGCGCCGCTACAACCTGATCGGCGCAAAAACGACTCACATGCGTTGACTCATTGGCTAGTTGCTTCTCCTGGTACCTGTAAATCCAGTTGGGTCGGGAACACATTACACTGGCTGCATGTAATAAACGCACGCACATACAACATATATACACACATACACACATCTCCTTGTCCTGAGTTATTTGCTCCCCTCTCTATTACATGCCATCCATGCAGCTAACAGGCTACGTGTTTTGTTGTAAAAGGGCGCATGCACACATATCATTCTCCTTGATGGCTCCATTTATTATTCATGGCAATGATACGTATACATTTATTATGCTCTATGCTTGTTTTGAGGAACAGCATGAAAATGGAAGTATACAACGTAAACACACATGCATGCCGATGTTTATCGACCCAAAAACTTTGTTGCTCTGTGCTCTTTTCCTCTATCTTGCTCTTTTCTATCCTCACATTCTTTCTCAACTACTACATATCTCAAGGCAGATGACATGCATCATGGTTAGAAAATGAACAAACAACAAGGATCATGCCGTGTTTGACAGCCCAGAAAAGAGGATTTCGTGCTACTCGTTTAAGCTAAATGATGTTTACAAACACGACTGAAAGAAGCATGGCGGGCATTTTGGGGTAGAAAACCATGATGGTATAAATGCGTGACCCATTTTCAAGCACACGTGTGTCAGCATGTGACGAGAGGATATGAAATGCGCCATATGACAAACCATACTCCATCATCCACTTTCAAAAAAGTATTCTTTGTTACCATCAACTGTGCATGTCATTGATAAAGAAATAGGATGACGATAAATGACGAGAAGAAAGAAATGGGCATTGCTGCTGCTGCTGTATCAAAGCGGCTGCTGTTGTGATACCAACATGTCAAGTAAAAGTTGAAGGTGTAACAATAGATGTCGTTTCTCTCCCACACATTTGGCATAAAGTATCATTGAAGCAACAAAGAAGAACCAGCTGTCCCTTTTTTTCTATTTGATATTAACACACAAAAAAAAGTACATTTGTCGATGAAAAGGGGGTTGGGAAAAAGAGCTTATTGAGCTTCAACAGCAGCGGGTTCAGCAGCAGGGCGACCAAACTCTTGGACCATGGGTTCCTCAATAGCGTTCTCCTCCTTGGGTTCAAGGATGGTGATGATATCGGGCAAGGGAGCCTTGGGACCTTGACGACCAGAGGGATCATTGTCGAGCATGATCTTGACCTTGATACCAAGAACACCTTGACGCAACAAGACGTGACGAACAGCGGTGGTGATAAAGTCACGAGTGGGTTGACCAGAGTGGATCATGAAACCATCACCAAACTTCATGGCCTTGGCACGAGCAGCACGGAGCTTACCAGAGACGACAACCTCACAACCCTTGGCACCGGATTCCATGACGAAGCGAACGACACCATAGCAAGCACGACGGACAGCAAGACCATTGAGCAACTTGTACTTGACAGACTCGGCTTGAGCAATAGCACACAAACCACGGTTTTGGACACGCTCAGCGTACAATTCGACGGTGTTCTCAGCGAAGCGGAAACGCTTTTGAACAAGAGTGGTCAACTCACGGATACGACGACCCTTCTCACCAAGAACGTTTTGAGTGTGAGTGGCACGGATGATGATTCTATACAACATTGTACAACCATCAGTATCCCTCCTCCTTCTCCTTGACCTCTTTTACACTACCACTACTTACTCAGTGCGAGCAGGGGTCACACGGACTTCAACACCAGCGTAACCATCCTCAGCAAGCTCACGAGTAAGGAACTCGTTCAATTCGGCGTAAAAGACACCATCGGCGACCTAATGTAGAATGCGTCTCAATAAACATGCTTCTCCCATTCCTCCTTGTATCCGATTCTTTGACTTACGAACTAGTTGAACGATAACCAAGTGTTGCAATTGGGTGGTAAAATGGTGGAAAATGGAAGGGTTTGAAAAGGTCAATGTTAGCCATGTGAACCAAAGTGAAAAAAGTCTCTCTCGAGTCGGCATCCGTGTTTATCGATGATCAAATACATCCATCCATGCCATAAGAGAGTGAAATGATGCACGTACTTTTCTCTTCTTGGAGATCTGGGCAGCAGTGGTAGCCATATTGCAGATGTAGAGGGAGGGATACCAGTAGTGCCCTTGCCATTGCCCATTTTGGCTGCTGAGTTGAAACTACCCGACCGACGTCGTCGGTGTGGCGGGCTGTCACTGACGAGCTAATATCCTGTTGCCATGGATACCTAATCTCTCATATAATAGATCATTTTGCTATAAGGGTGCTCCATCACGACAACTTTTACCCTATATAATTATCCCATCCTTGCATGTATTTTGACATTATCATGAACCCTCAAAGCTAAAAGAGCGCATGCATCATTAAATAAAGCCTTCTTTATTTATGTCTACATATCATGTTTTATAGACCTTGATTTGAGAAGCTATTTACAACAAGGATTCCAATTCATCAACCTGGTACAGAGCAGAGCCTTGATTATTACGAATGGGGGATAAGGTTGGTGTGTGGACTTTGATCCAGCCATTCTTCGATTTTCAATAAGCACCTCCATAACAGGATAAAAGATCTTGAACCATGGAGTAGTAACGGGCAATGCTCCTTGCTCTGTGTATACTGATATTGCTGACAGCTTTGAGTAGAGATCAGGCCACGGCTACATAATAACAAGGATAGAACCGGTCTTTATTCAGGTTGGTTATTCTTAAAACTGACATCATTGGCTGGTAGATACTTACATTGTGATTAATGCTGCAAGTAAAATGTTGAATGTGTGGTGTGGTGTATCGCCGCTTGTTGCACGTGGTGGTATATTCAATGCATTCTGCCCATGGAAGGAATAAACACAAAGAGGTATGTCGCCTATCATTGCAAGTGAGATATGTACACCTTGCGTATATACAGCTTTTTGGATTCTTGAACATGTGATCTTTTACCACCAGAAGTAGAATTTAGATGATGGGTATAGTGTTGCTGTATAAGCGTTGTTGCACAAGACATGCCACCAAGGAAATAGCCTAGTGCGACCTAAAAGCACGAAGCTCGTTACTTTTTCTTTTACGCCTTCTTCTCCCATCACCATGGCTGATCTCAGTGACCCCCGTATTCAACAAGCTTACACCGAGATTGAACAATATGAAGACACCAACTGGTAACGTGGTTGCTGTAGTTTCTTTATGTGTCATGGAGAATGCTCATCATCTATTGTACAGGATGTTGCTTGGTTACAATGACACCCGAGACGTTATTTCCCTGTACTCCAAGGGTGAAGGTGGTTTAAGGTATGAAGGATAGGATGTGGTGGGCAAGGTTGATAGTGAGTGTGTACCTGACCCAATGGTTGATATAGCGAGTTCCGCAACCATCTCTCGGATGAAGTATTATATGGTTTCGTACGAGTGGAAGATCGATTCATCCTTATCACCTGGGTATCAGAGCAAGTCAGGTAATGTTATTACTACTCACTACCTTGGTCGTTTCATATGCAGGTGATTGATATATATACGATCTTCTTTTTTATATGCATTTAGTGGCGTACGTCGAGGTAAGCCATTATTGGATGCATGCATAAATACGATTCGCTGATGATCGCAACTTTTTTCTCTTTCTTTCTTTCCATCTTTTGATTGTGTATTGTAGCCCGTGCACTTGTACACAGTCGAGCTGTTGCTAGTCTTTTGAAATCACACCACGCACAGATCACCGCCTCCTCGATGAATGATTTAAGCGACAATAACATCCGCACACGTCTCAAGATTGGTGAGAACCAGGTACCCAATCGATCACGCCCATCATCCATGTCTGAACGTAAAAGATCATCCATGTCGAGCAACAAACGTCAATCAACCCAACAATCCATCCCACCTTCACCTCAGCCTAACCCCCAACGTGAATCTACAATGACGGATGAACCCGATTCCTTTGTCGAAGCAAGTGACGAATTCCCAACCTCTCCAGTGACACCAACTGCTCCAACATCATCATCATCACCCGACCATCACCAACAACAGGAAGAAAACAAGACATCACAAGTGGATGTATCACGTCAACAACAGGAAGATGAAAAGAAACAAGCAGCCATTGCAGCAGCACGTGAACGTGCTCGTGTGGAGGAAGAGGAACGTACAAAACGTGCTGAACAAGAGGCTCAAGCCCGTGCTGAACAAGAAGCTCGAGCAAAGAAACAACGTGAACAAGAAGAATTGAAACGTCAACAAGCCCTCAAAGCTCAAGAAGAGGAAAAGAAAAAGAAGGTCGAATCTGAAAAGCGTCAACGTGAGGAGCAACAAGCAATGCAACGTCGAATGCAGGAGGCTGAGAAAAACAAGGATGTATGTATTTGTGTACGTGATTTTACTAAGGGAACGGCTCGCTTATTGAATCTACTATTAGGTATTGCTTGTAGGATATGCTTCCATTCAACCAAGCACGAGCCCAGTAAGTAAAATTTCTCTATTACAAAAACGACACCTTCCTTACCCTGTTTTTTATTTGGTAGTTTTGGCGACGTCGATACCTTGAAATCCGTGGCAAAAGTTTGGTCTTGTACCGCGATGAACTTGTAAGTAATAGTAGTAGTGGTTGTAGTACAAAGAGGACTTATACCTGTTTATGTTGTTGGTTTCAAGGCACAAACACCTGTCACTGTGATTGATCTCAAGAGTGTAACCCGTTTGAGTGGAATTGATCAGGAACGTGAGACATTCTTGCCCAATGCCTTTGTCCTCGATACACAAAAGGATGGCTCCTATCAGTTGTGTGCTGATAATAACAAAGATCGTCAAACCATCTTCACTGCTCTTCAAACCGTTACCCAAACGAAATAATTCCTTTATCCACCTTTATACTTTTTGTCATCCCCATCATCATCCATGTTGGCTAATCCCCATCTCGTTTTGATGCGTGTGCTTCCTATCCTAAATTGTTTAGACTACGCTTCGTCCTTGTTTCTATTATCTATTCACAACCATTATCTATGCCCTCGAAACATAAAGAACTTTTTTACAATTACTTTTGCTTATTAAAGCCGGTCATATTTTTCTCAATGATGAGGGCATCTCAAGACAATGATTTATTTTAATGAATGAATTGGTGCGTGTGTGGTGCACAAAGGACCGCAGTGGAGCGAGAAATTTTAAAGTGGTGGAGAGATCTGTCGCTTGTTCTCCTCCTCTCCGTTACCGACATATTTATTGCAATGGCATCCACATCGGTTCCGGATCCCAAGGATCAGTTCAAGGAATATCAGGAATCGCTCTTCAAGTCATTGGTGGCAGCCACAAATGCAGCCAACGCATTACCTTCGGACGATCTCGGTTTCTATCGATCGCTTGATCGCCAGTTTGCAAAGGATTTGGATACCTGTGGATCTCGCTTGTTGACGGTGGCCAATAATGTGGTGCAGCATTGCAGTGGCGACACGGGTGCCGAGTTTATGGCCGTGGATGATGTGGATGATGCTACATTCCGTTTCAATAATGTCATTGATGTGGTGGATGGTCTCTTGGAGAAAGCGGTATGTGTGTGTGAATGGTGATGATGATGATGATGATGATCCTTATTGTGTACACATATAGGATATGTATCTCGATGAAATGCGTGGTCGAACACGTAAAGTGGAGAATGAACACAAGCAAGATGCACCCGAAGTTACCCAGGTGTCGACCAAGAACAAGCTTGAATACAAGTTATTGCATGCCAACAACATTGCACGTCCACAACTCCAATTCAAGGATCGAGTGGATAATTCCAACAAGACGCCTTTTATTCGCAAGATCAAGGTGAAGCCCCACGCAAAGGTCCCTCTTGATTATGGCGTCACCCCAGAAATGATGTCGGATGAAACACCACGTTCTTTACCACATCCTTACGAATACGAGATTACGCATCTTGAACTTCCCGAGTTTATGTTTGAGGACAAAGAACCCATCATGTACGAGCCTTTCGACACAACATCAGCTATTTGGGTGGACAATGATGAGCAGCTGGAAAACATGATGAAGGATCTTGCTACTGCTCGAGAAATCGCTATCGATTTGGAACATCACAATTACCGAAGTTACCAGGGCTTTACCTGTTTGATGCAGATCAGTATACGTGACCAAGATTATATTGTGGATACCCTGGTGTTACGTGACAGACTATGGCAATTGAATGAATACTTTGCAAATCCCAACATTGTCAAGGTAAGGGACGCAAGTGAGTGATGGAAAAAGAAAAGATCCTAATCATCAAGCTTGTAGGTTCTTCATGGTGCTGAAAGTGATATCAATTGGCTTCAACGTGATTTTGGTCTTTACATTGTCAACATGTTTGATACCTATTTTGCCACCAAATTGCTCGAGTTTCCGCAACACAGCCTTGCTTTCTTATTGAAAAAGTATTGCTCAGTGGATGCTGACAAGAAATATCAGTTGGCTGATTGGAGAATAAGGTATAGAAAGAAAGATTTTATTGTGCTATTATCAATGTGTGCTAATGATTCTATCATCTAATCGTAGACCATTGCCAGAAGAGATGCTCAAGTATGCACGATCCGATACACATTATTTGCTATATATCTACGACTGCGTTCGCAATGAGCTGATTGGACGATCCGTTGCCAACTTCAACTTGTTACGGGCGGCATTACAACGATCGAATGCATTGGCAGCCACCCGATATGAAAAGATTGTATATGATGCTGAGACGGGCAGCGGTCCTATGGGATGGAAAGGATTGTTGATCAAGTGGAAGCATCCCATGACGGAGCAGCAATTGGCAGTGTACAAAGCAATCCATCAATGGCGAGATGTGACAGCACGTCAAGAAGATGAATCGACCAACTATGTCCTTCCCAATCACATGTTATTTGCCCTTGTTGAACGTATGCCCACGGAATCTGCAAGCGTCATTGGTTGCTGTAATCCATGCCCACCTCTTGTCCGCATGAATGCACAAGCCATTGGTCTCTTGGTGCAACGTGCTAAAATGGATGTGCTTTTCGGCAACACAACGACAACATCTTCACCCTCAGCACAAGCGATCTCAGACGCCACCCCTACTACTACAATTACCAGCTCTCCTTCGAAATCTGTCAACAAGAGCAAAAAGCCATTGGAACGCAATCTTGATCCATCCGTTTTTGATGTTGTCAAAGTACAAGAAGCACGTTTGCAAGAAGCAAGTCAATTGTCCAAGTCCACATCGACTTTGTTTGGTGTAGCGAGTATCAATGACATTGATGAAGACGAGAAAGATAGAGCAATGGCTGAACGTATCCGATCCACACTCAAGTTGACTCTGCCATTTGAAGGTCTCAAGGTCAAGGTGGCTACCCCTACTGCTCCTGCCGCTGCTGCTGCTGTCAAGCAAGAAGAACCTGTTGAAGAAAAGCCCATTGCTTCAACATCTAGCACACCTGTCGCCGAAGCAAAGCAAGAAGAAGAAATGCTTTATGTACCATCTGATGAACGTAACACCAAGAAACGTAATGAACCATCGGACGGAGAACCCATTGTTCTTAGGGAATCACAGCGCAAAAAGAAGAAAAACAAGAAACAAAAGAAAAACAACAACCCACAACAACAACAATAGTAAAATCGACCTCATCCTTGTATATAGCGTATGATTTCTCTCCATTCCTTAAATGATATTTTTTGCATACAAAAGAAACCAATCTTATTGTTTTCCATGATTAGTCTATATTGTGTGTGAGAGTGGGTGGGTGGATGGGAGTGCGTGTGTGTGCGTGTGTGTACATGTTGTCTCGAAGAAAAGGGGATACGTAATTTATTGCTGGGGTTGTTGAGGTTGTTGAGAGGGATCTTGGTTGTCAGGCGGTGGCATCAGAGGTTGGCCCTAATAAGCGCTAATGTCAATACTACAACAATCCGTATTCCCTCATGTTGGTTTACTTACACTTGTAGCCTGAGTCATGAGATCCCACACGGTCATCTTCATTTCCTTCATCTTGGCCTTTTGAGCTTCAATTTCCTTCTTCATCATTTCATCCTGTTGTTGTCGCACTTGAGCGTGTTCCTGAGAGAAGATTTGACGGAATTGTTGTCTAGCCATCTGGAGACCTGTGGGAGGAGGACCTTGTTGATCACCTTGTTGACCAGGTTGAGCAGCACCACCGCTACCGAGAAGTGATCCAAGATTACGCATTTTTGGCTTTGTCTTTTGCTCAGCTTCCCACTGCAATCGATGTTGCTCGTTCATTTCCTGTTCCATCTTGGCCCACTTGGCAGGCACATCTTCACCTTCGAATCGCTTAATGATAGGTCGTACGTCAGGAGGAGCGAAATAAGTGATGGCTTCCAAGAAAGGAATGTACTCGAGCAAGCCCATATCCTTGGCATCACCCTTGAAAGGACGCAACTTGATACCGTTCTCAGGTTGCAACGAGAATGAATCAGGGTTGGAATCCATAATGATCACCTTGCTCAAATCACGGTTCAAGTGGCTCAAATCCTTGACATATTTGCCGTCCACATAACGAGTGGCTTCACGATACAATCTGTACATGGCATATTGATAGGGGTCAAGCGAGTCGAGAATGGGTTGTGCGTTCTACATGTATGTATGTACCCTATGAGCTCTCTGCTTCCATTCCGCACCACATCCCCAACTTACGAAGGAGGTCTGAGAAGTAAAGATGACAATCTCAAAGAATTGCGACAAATAAGCAAGGAAATAATCGACACCAGGTCGCTTAGCATGTCGCCAGCCATGCTTGCTCTATAGATCCCCAAAAGTCAATAACATCGCATGATGGATCCACTCACTACTTACATCCCAAGTCGAATGCACCAATGTATCATCCAAATTGATCACCAAAGTGTATGGGCGGTTGTATGGTTCAGGAAGTGGGTCAGGAAGCAAGTTTTCCCACATGGGTTCGTGCATTTTCTATCCACCATATTCAATTAGTATACGTGGAGCTCGCGATATGACGCACCCACAAACACACACACATACTTGTTGGAATTCAGTATAACGATCGAAACAACGATGATAAGCTGCCGTCAAAGGATTCTCGTTCGCATACTACAACAACATGTTAGCTTTGGGCCTACTTTTTCCATAGTATTTGTTTACCTTGTCTTCTCGACCATCCTCGAACGGGCGACCTATAAAGCGATCGACACTACTTTTAACGATCTGGTTGTTTGGTTGCAGTTACGAAGCGAACATTACCATAATAAAAGAGACTTCCAAGCGAAAGACCAGTGACAGCACCAGCACCAAGAGCATAGTTCTTCCATTGATCCTTCTTTTCACCAGCGGCTTTAGCGGGTTTCTTGTCGCCTTTGGGCAAAGTGGCCTTGCTTCTTCCACCACCCGTCTTGGCTGCTAAAGCCTGCTCAGCAAGCTTCTTGGCTGCATTGTCGGTCGATTCGGTTGTATAGGCACGTCTAGCCGATTGGTGCAAAAATCGTGTGGCACGATGCATTAGGTGAGTAACAAAAGGTGGGAAAGAATAGGCTGCGAATTTTTACGTGTAGGTTGACGCTATTTGTTTTCCTATTCTGTGTCATGCGGAGAATAGCCTAACTACCACCCGTGGTGTTGCCATAGAATCCATGCCCCATGATGTTACTTTTGCAAATGCCGCATTTTTATTATACAAAACAAGTCTCTATATATGTATGCCGTCATTATCCTGTAATCTCCATCCGTGTTTCTTTGCAGCCGTATGCAGAAGGCGTAATCTCAATCAAAAAGCTGCGAGGCACAGAAATGGTGGGGATATCCTAAAAGTGATTGTAGTAGTAGTATTAGTATGATGATGAATAAACAGGGTTAAAGAGTACTCACAGAGTCAGGTCGATCAAAGAGATAGGCATACAAGCATTTTAGTACTGTTTCATGGCCGATAATGAGCACATCATGCTTCTCGCGTTCAAGTTCCATAATGATTGCTTCGAGTCGCACAGCCAAATCATGATACGACTATATCTTCTTTTTAGCTGAGAAGCACATTATCATAATCCTTCTCGACCACTTACCTCAGCACGGGGGAACCGATGTCGGTAAGGATCTTGGCGAGCTCGTTTTACTTCTTCTGGGAACTTTTCCTATACACCACCACCGCCATCATCAGCCAACAATCGTAAAAAAAAAGTCACCTTTCCCATATGTACCTTGATCTGTGCAGGTGTCATTCCATCGACTTCGCCTGGATTTAATTGAGTCAATACCGAATGGTGTCGCACAGCAATGCCAGATTCCAAAAAGGGTTCAGCTGTTTGTCTTGCTTTTCTACGAGTCGAAGTCCACACCTGCAAAGATGTACAGGGGTAAGCCATGTGATTAACATCATGCAACATTTTTGTGGCACCTAATCCTTGATACACTTACAGTCAAAGGTCGATCTCTGTCCTCAGGTGTAGAGTTTTGTGCACGATAGGCCATCACAAAGTTTTTCAGTTTCTCAGCGTACTCAAAGCCTTCAGGGGAAAGCTCGGGATCTTCCTTGTAAGCGGTAGCTTCATTGAAGGTTCGGCCCGTCTAACATAGTGTACATCAGCAAAGGTTGTTGTGCCAACATGGACTGAATCAGCACTTACCCGAGCAAAATAGATCTTTCTTGGCCGAATATGCAAGTTCATCAGATAATAAACGATTCGCGACTATAACCCAGATGGTGATTGTTTAATCCAACGCCCTTCATGTCCATAAACACAAACACACACGCATTACCTGCAAATAACCCATGACGCCATTCATAATAATTTGCTCTCCAACATTCAAAAGCTTGACAAAGGGAAGTGAGGTATCGGAAATGGTCTCGTAATGTTGCTCGAGTCGTTCAATACGGTGCTAACAAAAAGGTCGAACGAATGAGCTTCTCTATCCAGAATATGAACTTTTTTTTCCACTTACTTTGTAATCCTGTACAGCTTCTTCTGGATCCCATCCAACATACTGCATCATATATCGTCAGCCCCGCGTACTTATCCATATCCACACACACGCGCGCGCGCTTGTACACACTTACATCAGGCGATGAAATCTTGACGCTGCGAATGTTTGCATACACGATCTCTGGCTTCGTACATATTGACTCTAGATATACGAGCTGCATAAGTGCCCATCTCCCCTTTATCCTTCCGTACCCCAGGACCACTTACCAATAAAGAGAGGCTAATAAACGAGAGGAATCAAAAGAATCAATGAGCATGATGATGATGATGATGGTGGTGGTGGTGGTGGTGGTGGTGGTATACTTACAGTAATATCGTGTGATAAAAGCTTATCGCGGATCTCACGTCGTCTCGCTTCGGTGACATTGTTACCATCATAGATACCGACTTGACCGCCATCATGAAGCCAATTGATCATATCATCCAAGCAATCTTCCGCAATCTTTTCTCTAGCATTGATAGCGTCGATGTTGCCTATCGTGTGAGTGTGTGCTATCAGTCTTTTGTCCCATGTCATGATAACTCGTACTTACTGGGATCAAACCAGTCGTTGGGAATAGAGCCCATACGTTCTCGACGATAGTTGCCAACACTGAATACCCGGGTGGGAACACCAAGCCAACGCAAATAGCGACACAATGATCGGGAGACATGTGTTTTACCACGAGCAGGTAGACTATCGCACACACACACCAATGAGCTCAATCTGTTATCGACACGTTGTATTCTTTTGTCGCATTACCCAACTGTAATGATGGCTACTGCACCAGCATGGAAGAGTCGGCCACTTGCAGTCTTGTACAGCTGTGCAGCCATAGTGGAAATATAAAGTGAGACAAAAAAGTGATAGGTGTGTGTGGTGTGGAGAAGTAAAAAAGAGAGAGAGAACGTGATAGTACCGGCTCACCCAGCTCAGGGCACAGCGCGGGGTTTTTCTGTCATCATGATAATAGAAGCCTATATTGCCCATGTGCATGTCCTCGGAACACACAGCATCCCTATCATCATTTTTCCTCTAGTAGATCTCAAAAGTAAATCGAATGATGTTTGCATTCGTTGCATACATCATTGCACACATCGATCTCTTCTCTTCCCCTTGCACTAAGAACGATGAATTTAATGCAGACAGTGGCAAAGAATGTTTCAGCAGCGGGATGGCCAAGTTTATCCGAAATTCGGGTGCATTCATGGTTGAAAGGTGTTCCTTCCATTGACTGTCTCTTTGGAGGCATATGTAGAATCGGGTCACATGATAAATGATAGAAACCTACAATCTCGAAGGTTTGACATGCATAAGGCGATTTTTTTTTATCTTCAACCTCCCCTGAGATCGAGTGCATCGTACATATCCCCCCAGATAACTCTCCTTCAAATGATCTATCACATGTTCGTATTCCCCCAATTACTATCCCATATCTCCTTCTTCAAGATGATGAATAAATGTTAAAGGATGTATACTCTTATCTGCATTATTGTTAGGTAAAGAAAAGGAAAAAGGGCGAGGCACTGTACAACCGACGCGCGTGTGTGAGTGGGTGTGTGCTGGGATACACAAACACAGACCTCACATGACAAAGAAGAATAGTAATGTGGTCTAACATGTGTAAGTAGAAAAGGCGAGGAGGAGAGGGGGTTGAAAGGAAGCATTAGGATTATTGTGTGGGGTGGAAACGAGGTATTGAAGGAGAGGAAAGGCCTTCTATGAGTATGTACTTGATTCTTTTTGCGATCGTGTTAGGGTATTGTTGACTTTGTGTGTGTGTGTGTGTGTGTAATACTTCTACATGGGAGGTTTTTTACCCACGGTATTGACAGAGCACCTGGAAACGAGTGTGTGTGTGAGCAAGCGAAGGGGAGTTACAAACAAATAAAAAAAGGACTTACATCCATATGCGTGTTTTGTAAATGCGGAAGAGGTCTCGCACTAATTCTCGGAAATCAACACGACGCTCTGCAACAAAGTAAAATGTCAACTTGCGACGATCCCTATGATAGATAGAGAATGAGTAATTCTATACAACGCATACAATAGGTTTGTGTGTATCCTTACCATTGGTATTCAGCATCGACGATATCCATCATGAGTTTCTTTTGTTTGCTTTTTGTTTGGCAGATTAAAAGAGCCTTTTGCTCATCCTGTCGCTTGGTCACTAGCAGAGTGATTTCAGCAGCACTGGCAAGGCGTACGATACGTTTAGGGGTGGATGGAGGAGCGTTTGTGCCATTATTCGCATTATCGGATTGAGAATGATCCCAAGAAGAAGCCTGTTGTTGTTGCATCAAGAGTACGACTTGGTCCACGGGTAAGTCTCTAGCCACCACTTTGCCTAAATCACGGCCACGATCGGCTTCCACAATGACCCAATCATCTTTTTCCACTGGAATCGAGCTGCAGTAGATCTCGGATCGACCGGCTTTGAATTCAACCATGCACCACATATCACCTTGTTGATGATGATGATGATGCCCAATAGTACCCGTGGCTTCACCTTCCATAATTGTATCCGATGTCAATAAATTGCTTGGCAAAAACTTATCCAACTGCCGTTGCTGTTGTCGTTGCTCATCCAAATTACGAGAGACTCCCAACAATGGTCCAGCTAATGAATGGCGTCGGTATGGCAACAATCCGGGTTCCTCAGGTACACTAATGGATAGAATCATCAACATCATGAACCATTTTTTCGGCTCAGCATTATATTTGTATTACCTTGAAAGCATGTCACGCGACTTTGCATAATGCATCATGTCCTGATTCGGTGTGGTCGTATTGGGTGGTGCTAATGACAAACGACGACCCAATCGCATATCAGCTGAAGGTGGAGGAGGAGCACAATGATCCATACCACCAGCAAGTGGAAAACGATACTGCGAGAATTGTGATGATGGTGGTTGTTGGAATAGGGATGATGATGGTGATGTTGATGACACTATGCCTGGTGGAGAAGGAGGGGAGCATGATGATGATGACGAGGTAGGGGCAGGGGAAGTTGAATAGTTGTTGTTGTTGTTGTTGCTCGTGTTTGATTCCCACAAGGAAGGCATCTTTTTAGGTGACCAGACACCAAACGGATCAATTTGGCTTGAAAAGGATGCAGCTGACGAGAAGGATGCTCGTTTTTCGCTTAACCATGGCCCCCCAGATGATGAGAGCAATGATGATGTTGCTGTAGACGTCTTATGCTGCAGGAGTGATTCATGATGTGCAAGCGAGTGTCGACGATAAGGCATCATTGACTCGTACTGCATCATTTTTTCGCGTTCTTGATCAAATAGCATACTTTCCATTGCACTGCTTTGACGTTGATGATGATGCTTTTGCTGATCTTTTTGATCTTGTGATTGCGATAAAACCTCGTCAGTCAAAGGTCCACCCAACCAGTTGGGTGTATCGTCTATCATCATGTCGTCGTTTACATCATTGCTTGAATACGACAACGGTGTATCATTGATTGGAGCGGGTGGAAAGCGAAAAGACTTTTTTTTTGACATCCGGATGTGAGTTGCCATGCAACAACAAAAGTAACATGGATCATGCTATACCTGGTTGTTGTCCCGGGGACTAGTAGTAAAAACGGGCGGTGATTGCTGCATCGATTGATAATGGAGCAAAAGGAAAAAGTAAAGTGGAGAAGAAACAAAAAGAAAGCGTGTGAGTTGATGTTGTTGTTTCTGTATAACATTCTCACCTGCTCAAGCATATGGAAAAAAAAAGTAAAGTTTGAGATGGAAAAAGGTGATTCAAAGGAAATCAAGTGGGGTTGTATATATATATGCGCTATGTACCAATGGTGTAAAAGTGTCTGGGCATATATATCTGGGTAGGGAGTATCCAATTGACATTGGCAAAAAACCGATCACTCTTTTGCTGTTATACTCGTTGACATTGGCTTCATTGAGTAACCGATGGCTGCAGTATTATTAGACTCAATACACCATCCTTGCTTGTACACTTGCTCTTGCTACCTCCTCCTCCTCGCTCTCAGGTACAATCCGTAGCAGAATCTTCACCCGCTTCAATCTCACCCCTTGTTCCCCTTGTCCATATTTCCTTTCTCTTTTTAAAAAGTGACCCAATACAAAGCTGCCATATACAACCTTGCATAACCAGCTGGCAGTAACCTGGGAAACATGTGTTACACGGCCTCTTCCACAAGTGGCCCATTGCCTTTTTCGTGTACTACTACCACCAATTCGACATCTTGGTTCTTTATCCTCCTCCTCCTTGTCTTGAATGGAGCTCAAAAGGAGACACCATAAGGATTTGTTGAAGGAGCATCATGAACAAGTGGAGGATGATTACCCCCAAGTCTCCAGCTCCTTTCATTGCTGAGGTTCGTTTATTTTTGCTAGTCCTCAACCACACGGATGACATCCTTTGCGGTCTGTGTGTCGCTAAAAAGGGGAGTTTGAGTACGTAGCAAATGACTCCTGTCGTACGTAGGTATACAGAAATCATGCAATGAGTTGTACCTGCTTTGCTGTATTCGTATAGCTCGATATGCCTGGATTGCAAAAAAGGTGGCTCGAGATTTATGAATAGGCAAGGTCGGGCCATTATCCCTCTCACAGCATAAACAGATACCTCGAATCGACAAGGCACTAAACCGCATTGAGCAAGGAGAAAGATTATGGTGTGTCAGTGTGATGGGTACATGGTTTACCCCCTCTCGGTCCATCCCACTCGAGAACCAGCTCTCATATAAAGGCTTCGGTCTTGATCTTTTTTTTCTGTCATGATCTCCAAGCTCATCGTCCTCTGCATTCTCTTATCATTTACCCCAGAACCATGGATCCATCAGGGTACTTTTTACAACTTGGGAGCTTTTACATGTGAAGAAAAACATAAGGTGATATGTACCCACCATCACCACCACCACTGGCCATGCATTAGTGAATTGTCATTTAAAAAAAAGGGGGTGGAAGAGCAAGGTAATATTGAACCTAGTCATTGATCTAGCATGGGTGTCAAGTTGCTAGAGATGTAAAAGGCAAGGTCATGGAAAAACGCATCCATATCAGATAAGCTTGTTTTACCAATGGGATCATTTCCCCAGCTCCTTTTCTTAATGAAACCGATCAGCAATTATCAACCTGCTTGAAACGATCCATAATCGATCTCCTGTTGTCAGGTTGTATAGGTATCAGAATGGAACCAACGTTCCATTTGTCATTCTCACGGCCTACCACGCAGCAATTTACTGCAAGCGTAAGCAATAACATGCATCTTTTGTAGCAATTGGCACACACACACACTCATTCACAGCACGCGTATATTATCATACATAGCGATCCATTCAACGATTATAGTACAATCAAAAACATTTATATAAATTCAAAAAACTAAGCGGTTGGACGCTCACGGGTTATACTACCGATCGGTTGTTAGGGAATATTGTTACATTACATACATAAGCGCGCGTCCAAAAAAATTCGAAACCAAGAGGAGGTGATGCGAGTGGGAGAGAAAGCACCCTGGTTTCTTGAGAGAGAGAGAGAAAGAGGATTCCTTTTTAACACATCGCCATGTTGGGTGACGGTAAAAATGATTGACCTGCCATGAAAATGATAAGCAACACCATTTATCAAGAACGATATGCAATAAACGGATACATACCGCGTGCTTCCGTGTTGCAGCCATGATGTTTACTGGTTCGCTTGGTACTCCTTTTGCTCTTTTTCTTATTCTTCTTGTGTGAATGATGATGAGGTGATGATGAAGCTTGGGTAGAAGAAGGTGGTGGCGGTCGTTTCAAACAGCTTTTCAGTGATTGATGTTGTACCTCCTCCTCTGATGATGTCTCGTCAGCTATGGACCGAGTGCACTCTTGCTGTATTTCAGCAATGATCATGTCGTTAAGCATCTCTTGACTTAGTTGTTTTCGTTCCCATTGTTCATGACCACGACGTGATGCTTCTTTGCGGCACTCTTCTAGGGTGGGTAGAATATGGACCACGTTGTGTGACAGATCGAAGCTTACTCTTCTCCGGCTGGTTGTCGTTTGCTGCTTTTGGTATATGTGAGGAGCATGTCAAAAAGATATGAAAAAAGCTTAAAATGCATAAAGAATAGACTTACGTCATGTTCACTACATGAACTTTGACGATCGCCATTGAGGAAAGTAGATGAGCGTTGACGCATATTCGTAAGACTAGTTGAAACTTGGGAAAAAGAAAGAAAAGGAAAGAAGGTGTGAGATCGGTCTACTTGGAATTGCAACAAATGATATGCCGCATTGGGTCTATAAGCGTATCAACCAATCAATCAGCTTCATGATAACAACTTTTTTTTTCCTCACACCACCTCGGCTATTATTGCGTTTTACCCATAACCCCAATCAATGAACATGCGTCGTCATGATAGACAGACAGCAATGTACCACAATCCTCTCTTGTTGCTACCTCTTTTATTGCCATGGATACCTCATAATGAATCAACAACGCTAAAAGATATCGGCTTC
The DNA here is from genome assembly GCA_000697475.1 of Lichtheimia corymbifera B2541. NCBI lineage: Eukaryota > Fungi > Mucoromycota > Mucoromycetes > Mucorales > Lichtheimiaceae > Lichtheimia > Lichtheimia corymbifera. Next base: position 131,063 of record JNEU01000706.1, read on the forward strand.
CCGGCTTTGACCCGCCGCAGCAGCGGTACAGCCCGATACGGCGCCAATAAAATGCATTGATAACGTGTCATTCCCTTTGTTATCCCGATCATTTCGCCGCCTCTCAGTGGTGTTAAAATATAGTAAAGCCTTTCCTGAATGTCTCACTCCTCCTCCCCCTGCCAAGCATTGTCACACTTGTTTATGAGTCATCACACAATGAAAGAGCAAAGCGCGTATCCTTTTTGTTTGTATTTCTCATCAATCCTCATCTAAAGGCACTTCCATTTCTTCATCAAATCCAACAGGGCCTCCAAAAGGTTCTCCTCCGTGCATGCTAATATTCATATACTATTGACAACGCGTCAGTTTCTCTCTCTCATATTCAAATTTTTGACGCGTTTCCCTTACCTTTGTCTGGAAATCCTTCGTCAATCCTTCAGCCCTGTCCATGATAGAGATTTGTTTGCCAACAGCAGCTGCATCAAAGATGCGTTTCTCCAGATCATTCGTTGTTTCGGCAGTATCTTGAACTTGCTCCTCCTCAAAGTTGACCATCTTGATTTGCTCCCCATTCTCTCCTTGTGTAATCGACAACTTTGCATGAATTTGTTCCTTTTCAATCTACAAGCACATCATTGAGTGATCAGTGAAATATCAAAAAAAGGGAAACCGAAAACCATACCATTTCCACAAGCAAGCGCTCGACATCATGCTCGGTATATGGGCGATTCCCTTCAATAGGTTCTAGCATGGTAGTCATTTCTTGTAAACTGAGTGTGACATAGACGTTGGTAAGTCGCTTGATCGTTTCTCGGCTCAACGCTTGTAAACATTGCTTGGCCAATCCCATATTGGCATCCTGTGATTTCCCAAATAAATATATACCAATGCTTTCATTCCATCATATCCTATCCACATACCGCATTAAGCACTTCTCGATTGGTTTCGATCACTGATTTGAATCGCTCCACGCCTTTGGACTCGAATGCATCGACAATATTCGTATAGGGCGGATGTTTTGCTTTGAAAGTCTTTTCAATCATGTGGTAGGTGTATTTTGGAAGCGGAGGGATCTGCCAATGAAAAAGCATGCATGAGTTTTCCTTCTTTTACAGCCACTATCCACAACTTACATAGCCGTAATGTATCAGAGACGCCAGAATAAACTTCTTGTAAGCCTCAATTTGAATGGCACTCACTGCATGTGAAGGAGCTGATATCGTCTATTGGGACAAAATTGGGTCAGTGTGCTACACGGCCATATCCAGACTGCATGCTATTTACCAACACAAGGAACTCAATGGCACGTTCAAAGTTTTTGTTTCCAATGTAGATCATGGCACCATAGTAATGGTAGAGTAAGAAGCTCTTGATGGAAATATCATGGGACTAATGCAACAGCAAAGTGAGTTGCATATACTTGAATGCGGACAATGTAAAAAGCCATTTACCTGAGGATCCACATGGACAATATCAGTATCTAGAATGGGTAGAGGATAACGATACATTTTTGCAAGTAGGCATTCCTGTCATAGACACACACACACACACACACACACCGTTAGCTATGCATGTTACTCTCGTTTTGTAGGCTCCTTGTGTCATACCTTTGCAAATGTGGCGTGCAAGCAAGTCAGGATATCATGATTGGGCGACAACTTGGTAATAGCGATTGATAATGGCTCGATAGCAATCATGTGCTATATGATTCATAATAAGTATCCCATACGAGATCTTTTCTTTATCACTTACATTGTTGCTGATTTTGGCAAGATGTTCCAAGGATTTGGCGATAAGCGATGCTGATATGAATTTAGCAAACGCACACATACATACACGTCATGCATCCCATTGATTGACTTACTTCGTGCTGGTGCATATGCAAGTTGTTGTGGATCGCATACATTGACGAAATGATCCATGGTATTCACATAAAACTGGGCTTGATCTGCTCGATCGACACCTAGACACCTTGCCGTTCTAAATGGGATAGAGCGTTGGTACATATATACACATACACGCGCGCACGCGTAGATATCAATGCATATACATACACAAAGAATAGATATCCGAGAGTGTGAACAGAGGGATCGAGGCTGGTTAACGGATCGACATTGGCGCTCGTATAGGATCGTAATTGCGTTTCTTTCAAAGTACCAAGCTGAGTAGCCAATGTTTGTAAAGCGGCTGGTTGTTGGTGGTCGGTCGACATGATGGTGGCAAGCACTTCGTCCGTCATGGCTTGTTCCTGGGGATTGCCCGAACTAGCAGTACGTTGCTCTTGTGTTGAATCTGCCATAGCGCGAGTAGTTTAAGGGTGTCAATGGTACGTGCACCGGGTCGAATGGAGGAAGAGTGGAAGGTTCGGTAAAAGCTAGACCGGCAAAAGTGAACAAGGCGCTGCTGCTGCTGCTGCTGCGTACACACACACCACTACTACCACCGCCCGCCCTCTTTCATTTTGAGACGCCTTCCAGCATAATAGCACCACCACCCACATACCCACTTTTATGCCTTTTATCCCATCCCTATCCCATACATTCAACTTTAATACTGATTTCTACTTGTGCATGGTTTATATAAAAAAGGAAGAGAATACTTTGGATGATAGATCACTAGTAGCGTGTGGGAGTGAGATGGTTGCCCTTATATGTTATATATGTTCATTTTCTTCTATGACGTACCTCAGTGTGCTCATGCCTGATGGCACCATCGCAAGTAGCGCCATGCTGGCTACTACCATCAAAGTAGGATCATAAAGTATTCTTGAAATATCTATCCTTGAATGATCGGCTGCCGTGTTATGTCCGTGCTCTAATTCTATAGCCTTATTTATCAATGTTTCAAGCTCTTGGGCAGAAATGATATCCCGTGGTGTATGTTGGGCCATGGCAAGTACAGCCGCAAAGTAGAATGGCATCCATGGATGGTCATATGATAAAAATAGATCAAACAATCGAAGCGTGTTGGTGATGTTTTCCATGTCAATGAACCATCGCATGGCAGAGCACAGACAATGCTCTGAGAATAATCTGGATAGGGTTCCATGGGTTAAAATCATGATGATGTGTGTACATCTTTGAACGATGCTTACTGCTGAGTCATGTGCTTGGTATCTGCAGGCTGATGATGTTGCTGTTGTTGGATCAAAATGTCGATCAATGCCAGTTGCTGTGTAACCTCTTTCTTTCCTGTAAGGGTCATTGAATCAAGGATGATACATATATATGTGTGTAGCATATGCATGGAGTTGGCTTTTTTTTTTTTAAAAAAAAAGGATATTTTGTATACTTGTGACGCACCATGTTCATTAGATAGGAGCTCCTTTTGCTCTCACCAAAAAGTAGGTCAAACACCGGAGTAAGGTCATCCAAGCAACCCTGAAGACACAAAGTAGGGAAATTAGCTGCAACTGCACACGCACACATACACACACACCCATCGTCAAGGATCCTTAGATATGGGGAGAGCTCACCCCTTCTCTTTTTTACCCTGGGCATATTTTTTTCTTTCTCCTTTTATGTATGCAAAGTCTACCTGATATTGAGGGCCTGATTCTTTTCTGGTGACAGCAACAGTAGCAGTGGTAGAATCTGTCATGTTTGGATTCATCATTGCACGTTTGTATACGTCCGATTCTGTTGTGACACCATGCGCTTGTTTCCTGTTTTTATCTCTCTGTTCTGGAAATATGCCATCCTCCTTTGCACCAAAATTTGATCGTTCTATCAAAAAAAACGCCAGTGTGCGTGTGTACATGCAAATGCATCATGTAAGAGGGTGCATGGATTGGATCGCGCGTATCACAAAAAGCTCGTTACCAGAAACGGGTGTAGCGTTTTCGACGGTAGACGATAAAAGTAGCTTTGGCCTATTATTCGCATGTACAATGAATCAACAGCTGAGACAAAGAAAAGGACGACAAAGACATACCAAACCTTGCATCGAATGTCATTGTTGAGAAATCCATTAGGTGCTCGACCCAGCTGTTTAATCGTAGATACATCGTTGGCTTTAAGAGCGTCACTGATCTGGATGGTCTTTTTGAAGTTGAGGTTCACGGTTTTGCTCTTGGTCATTGTGAATGAATGAAAAACAAGAAAAAGAGAAAGAATAATCACACGTGTGGTCTCCTTGCCTACTTAATGCTTCACTTTTGTGCGTGCATGTGTGTGTATATCATCCCTTTACATACTTTAGGTATGTGCGCGCTTCCGATTGTTTGTATATGCTTGCTCCCTTTGTTGCTCTCCTCTGGCAGTCAGACTCGACGCAATATGACTTACAGACTCAAGAACGGTTGTTATATAAAGGTGCTTTATAAGCTTTATGTCGTCTACTTTTTTTTTCTATCGGGGGAAGATAAATTACAAGGAGGAGGAGGAGGGGCGTGCGTGCGTGTGATCTATAAATTAGGTGTATTTGCGGGTAAAGTATGCCTTGATGGATGCCAGTAAATGACCAAACCTTGTGCGTTTCCAGCCGCTGCCAGGTTCCATTATCGGCATGTGATTTAGGAGGAGAGAGCCAGAGGTGAAGCTGAGTGGATCTTTTCCTTCAAATCTACAAGTACACAGAAAAACAAACATGTATCTGGTTTCTTGATTTTATTAGTTAAACTACATGGTATTGAAACGACTGTTACATGAGAGGTTCGTCACTATTTGACAGGCGATTGAGATGAAGATATGCGTCCGTGCCGTAACTAGGATCAAAAAATATAAGCTTTCTTGTAAACCTCATAATCCCTCCATCACCATCATCATCACTCACCCTTCCATGGATATCAGCTTGAGATCACCACCAAAATAACGTGCGTACTATACACACATGTGAGCGTTTCCCCATCTAAATGCAAATGTAAGTATCCTTACCAATCGAGAGATAGGTAGACCGTATCCAAAGCCTGCCATGGGTGCTCGGAAATCAGATCGACTGTATTCGGGTTCAAGTTCTTGTGCTTCAGCGGTAGTATACTAAGATAAAAAAAAAGTCAGATAAGGTTGCATAATGTTCATCTTGTCTTACCATATACGTCCACACCAGAGGGATACCAGAGCGAGGAATACCACCGCCTTCATCTGAGATTTTGATTGTGATATCCTGTTCACGTATGATCAATATAAGAACCGATCCTTCATGCTCGTAGATTCATAATCGTCAGCCATACCTCTTTGCCATGAGCAATGATTAGCTTGATGGGAGGATATTCGTCTTCGTAGTCCATGCCAAAACGTTCCACAACGGCACGCAAGGAATTCTTGAGTAGCTCAAAGAGCATATGATTCAAATGAGATGGGACATACATGAACTCGATTTCGCCAGGACAAAACATTTGTACTTCAGGAGCCTTAAAAAGACCATAATACTCTTCACATATAAACCTTGCATTGGCAACAGCATCGAGCGCGATTTCCTGGATGTTGGTATTGGTGCAAATGACGCCGACATAATCTTTCCGAGAGGGAAGGCGGTATAATGCCGAATGTTGTCCAATAAGCATACGAATACCAATACGTGACATGTAGAAACGATCGAGGAAAGCTTGCACATCCGTATCAATGATGGGTGATTTCTTTTGTTCCTTGTATTCCAAGATGCCCTGAGCTTTGATATAGGCCCCACCCCCAAGTCAGATAGATGCTATCCCATATCATGCGAACTTATTGCTTACCAACAGTTGTCACCACAGGGTCGTGTCTTCGTTTGATGGCTTCAATCGTTCGTACAAAGGTCTCTGTATAATCGAGCATCTCGGGTGTACATTTCACTTCCTCCATGTTGTTATAATATCTATGATCCGTTTCCATGCATAAGACACAAGAAAAAACCTCGCCATTTTCCCAGTAAATACCTGTGACCAATCGGAACACCAGGATGGATTGTGTTGTTGAAAGCGGGTAATGGTTTGAGAGATGGATTCGGAACACTGGGTGGGAGGGTTCGTGCATCATTGCTCTTTTGTACTCTTTTCAATTGCTCTTTGGTGTCTCGAGAAAGTTGTGGATGAGGCAAATCGATCAAATCCTAGATCCCGCCTTGATAATCAATATACACATCCAACCCAAATGATGATGTTTTACCTTGAATGAATTTGCATACCAATCCTTGACCTTCAGAATCGATGGCATCTTGTTCAATCCACGTGGCAGCTCTTCCAATTCCTTCACGCGATGGGCAAGGCGAATAGGTAATTCCTCTACATAAGATTATGCTTTGTGTTTGTAACCCATGTGATCTTCATCCCTGTGCACGTTTGCAGTAGCCCGCCCTTTTAATGCATATAAAACACACTTACCATGCAAAAACTGGCTTGCTTTAAACAAGGTTCCTGGAGACGGCCTTTGACCTGGGAAATACCTCGGGAGATTAGCAACGTGTTCACCATGGAGGGGAAATTGCATTACCAAACATGACCATTTGTCGTAAAGACACGCCCGTTTGTGGAAACCTTGCAAAGTGTTTAATTTTCTCGAAGAGTTGTGGAGTGATTTGGAACATGGCGGAAGGGAATGGACATGTATATACAAAGAAGGGCAGACGAAAGAAAGAAAAAGGGTGATGTGGTGAGTCAGGATGCCGAATAACCCGGCGGACGCATTTAGCATGTCTAATCCCAGCATGTGATTAAGTCCGTTTGCACCCGAATTGGAACAACCACCTTGTCACGACCCATATACAAAACTATCTCGTTTAACACTCTTTGATATTGTATTGCATCATCTTTTTATTCACCTGGTTTAATAAATGATCGTTGCTTTGGATCAAAGATGACCTCATATCTTGGATCATTATCAGTCAACCCATCTCTTTTTTTTAATGCTCTTAATAAAGATGCTGCATGCACAACATTCATTTCACTAATTTCAATGGCAAGAAATGACCCTAATCAAAAGTTGTGAACATCAGGGCGATGCACTTTTTTATGCCAGCATTGTGGAGGGAAATCGTTATGGATTTTTTCGGGTGACACAGCAATGGCATGCTCCGAGAACTAAAACCAATCTCAACCATGCTAATAGTGTGGGGAAAATGCATGGTGAACGTGAAAAAGACAACCTCAGCCTTATTGGCTCAAATCCTATCGAGGTGCTTTCACTATTGCCCTGGAAACGGCTTTGTTGTGTCAATCTTGAAACAGTTCCAGATGTCTACATACCATCAGCGAACAAGTGAACCTTTTTCGTAAGACGTTGATATCGCAGCTCATCGATGCCCTGGCCATTTTATCAGCTTATGTACCAGCCCTGAACGTAGTGTGTATATCACACTAGCCATTTTGAGCGGACAATGGAATCGTACATCCACACATAACACATTATGGTCACGCCACTCCTTTGATCCATTCTCTAAGTAAAATGAGCCAACATACTGATAATGAATGTGTAATTATGCAACTACAAAGTGACTATCTGGCTGGAAGGGACATGATAGCTATCCCACCATCCATACCACTATCTAAGATGCGTTGCTCGTTTATGGAAGAGGATATATAATAATGGGATTTTCTTATGAATTGGTAACTACGGATAAAGATTAACAAGTACAACGGAAAGAAACAGCATGAGCCACGCCACACAGTAACATGCTCGAGTAAGAATGCAAAGATTATAGGACTGGGAGGAGAAGAAGATTAGGAAGCAGGGTAATATGTGTTTGTGTGTGATGGACTACATATAAAGAAGCTGCAAACGGATGTAAATGTCGGAAGGAGGAGTGCGTGAGTGTGTGAGTGCGAGTAGTGTCTGAGGGAGAAGAGGAAATCACAATAACAATAACGAAAAAGGGCAAATAAATCTCAAAGGCCTGTCAAATCCATTTCCGAATCAGAATCGCCTTCGTGATAAACGGTAACTACACATGCGTATCCATTGAGTCACTCGATCTTTTTATGCACATGTCATTGTAACTTACTGGAATCGAATTTGTGAAAAGGATCACCATCTCCCTTGCCATAGGTCACCATGACATTATCAGAATCGAGGTCCAAGCTCATACTCTCGGGAGGCATCTTTCGAAAGTTGATAGCGTCGATACCATTGGGTTTTTGTATCAGTGGAATAATGGGAGGAACACAATTGCGTAACAAGGCAAAGTTGACGTTTTTGAAAAAGGGGTGTGCCTTGACGTCAGAAGCACCCGCACGTGATCCAAGACGACGGTTCTCATCCTTGACAAGTAACTTGCGGATAAAGCTTTTACAGTTGCTGGATAATGTCACCTTGTAAGGCGCTGGTTGTTCGAGAAAGACAGGATCAAAGTGCATGATTTTTGAAAACGTCTCATTCCGATTGGATCCTTTGAATGGGGTTGTACCGTACTATCAAGAAAAAAAGATTAACGCCCATGATACACATATATGCACTGATGCAGGTCCTCCCCCCAATCCATACCAGCATCTCAAATGTAAGGATTCCCAAAGTCCACCAATCCACGGTACTTGAGTGACCACAACCTTTGATCACTTCAGGGGCAATATATTCTAAATGTGTCAAGTTTAGTATTCTTTCTTGGTGGGGTGGCGGCGACAAGTGATTCTTGTGTATATACCTTCAGTGCCAACAAAGCTGTTTGTTCTCAGATTGCTCACGCAACTTTTGGTATCAATGGCAGGTGGCTAACAAATCAATCATGTCGTTAGTATAGCCTGAATGGAAAAGGATAAAGAGAGACTCAAAAACCAACCGTAAAAGGTGAGTTTGACTTGACGACGCATGGTTTGCCAGGAGGATGCGATCCCTTGCTTAGGTCAAAGTCCGTCAGCATAATATGACCACTTTGGTGTAGTAGAATATCTGTACAGGGAATAGATTAGATGCACAGGGCGCCATTAGGTTGTCCTCCCAAACACAACTTACTCTCAGGTTTAAGATCACGGTAAATGTGGCCCTGCAAATGTAGATATTCCAAAGCAGCAGTGACTTCGGCAGCATAGAAGCGCGCACCATCTTCATTCAAGCACTTGCCCGGACGAAGTTGTAATGCTATCGATCCATTTGTCAGATAGGTTGTCATTTGTGTATGTATGTATGTAGGCGTCAAGTTTACCTCGGAAGAATTCACCACCCATACAATATTCCATGACGAAATAAAGATAATCTTGACTTTGAAAAGAGTGATACAAGGTCACAATGAAAGGGTGATTGGCTGTTGAAAGGATTTCTTGTTCTGCGAGTGCTCGTTTAATCTTGTTGCGTTTGATCATTTCTCGTTTGGATAAGACTAATAATACAAAGAAGGATCAATCGACCTTGTTCGTTTGTTGTTAACGTAAAAAGCCTTTACCTTTCATTGCATACAATCGATCTGATCCCTTTTGTCGCACCATGTAAACTTTACCCACATCACCCTTTCCTAGCATGCGAATCTTTGTGAAACTAGAGGGCCCGACTTCGACCTTTTTCACCTTGATGCTGCTACTCGAATAAGTACGGCGGCATGATCTGAGTCGTTCCAATGCTGGTACTGATATGACGGATCCGTTAGCACTGGTTGCTCCTGTTGAATGTAATCGGAGGCTGTGGAAACTGCCTTGTTGCTGCTGTTGTTTGGTCATATTCAATAGCTTGGCGTTGGGTGCAGACGCTATTCGACGCACTGTTTTCTCGCTACCGAAAGAACTTGCCGAAGTGAACCAAGAGTTGCTTTTGAGTCCTTTTTGTACTGAGGCGTCGGAAAAGTCGTTGGGGACAGCAAATGAAACTGGCTCTGGAGTTGCATGACCATGTTCGAAAGGTGAAATGCCCTTTAAAGGTGTGGCCGTATAAGAACGAGGAGGTGCAGCAATCGCCATTTCGACATTGTCGTGCTCAGTAAACCCCTCAGCAACGGTCATTGAGAAGGGTGATGGGTAACGCACAGTTGGGGAAAACGGAGAGGCAGCGGAGGAGAAAGGAAAGAAGGAAAGAGACGCAGCAGCAGCAACAGCAGCAATCTCACCAACAAAATTTGGGATGCAACTTTCTTTCTTTGCACAAACACCTTTTTCTTTATTAAAAGCATATGCGTTGTGTATACTACGATCATTGTTTTTTCCTGTCATTCTATACACAGTACACTTTTATAGGTGCCTTTTCGGTTCCTTGAAATTATATCATTTACATCGGTTTCATCTAACAGAAACATATCCAATCCTATGCTTTCTTTCTTTATGCCCGTGCGCGTCCACTATCGGTCTTTCTCATGCAAAAATCACAGGGACCGGAGAAGACTAGCTAGCTACCTTTGATACAAGCATCCCTTCTTGTTCCTAATTAGACTGATAACAAATTAGTAAATCGGATAATTCAACACTTTTGGTCCCAGGATTACTAGATCCAAGGTGTCAAAGTGAAAAAAGCCAAGTTGTTGTTCTAAATTGAGCAATGTCATTGTCTCATCCACACCTCTGACTATCTGCCTGTCGAGGCATGGGATGTGCCATATTATTCATCGTGATCTCGTCGGTATATCAAGTCTACAATGAAAAAGTGTATTGTATGCTCAGATCGTTGTTTATGGAGGTGTGAGACCAGTAATCGAAATTCGAGACGGTCATACAACGTTGTATCTTTGCTTGTAGAGGTATACAATGCAGTTATCCCAGGTCTATTATGTTGATGGTCGTGATTATCCATATAAACACTGTAACCGAATGCACATATTGCATCATTGAAGCGGACTAAGCAGAACAAAAAGCGTCGCCGGATGAAATAATCGGGCTTTGTTAGCATGTACATCTTGTCAAACGCGCTACGCGAATGTCAGGTCATAGCAGCCACGTCAAGCATAATATTAAATGATTACGTGGTTCACCAAGCGATATTATGATCAAGTATTCGCTCTCAGATCACAATCAGGAACAACAATGAATGTAAGATAACAATGAATGGCCATAAAGATCATCAGCTCTGCTCCTTAGGCTAGTTCATATCAACCGCACTAAGTTCCCACATATTAATCTTGGGGGTTGGCAATGGAATCAACCAAAAAGATGTGTTGCTTGATGCGTGACATCATTTTTATGGCAGGCGTATGAAATCCTGTGCATGCAAAAGGAGATAAACTTTGTTGTACGTGGTATGCATGAGCTTTTTACATGGTTCATGGGCTGGCAAAGTGACTCATGAGCTGGAAATATGGCCCACGAGTATAAAATTGGTAGGATGCTTTGCCAGAATCAAGTCTAGTTCTTTATCAAAGAGTACAAGTTGTGTTGATTGTCATGCATAAATAATCGGAAACTTGGGCATACGCATCCAAATTAGGATAGGTGGCAACATCCTTCAAAACATCATCCTTGCCATGCCGTCTCACTTATTTGCTCCATATAAATATTCATATTCTGTTACAAAAACGACTTTGTCAGTTAGCTTTTATATTGGCATGTGGCATTGAAAGTGAGAGTGATGGGATCGCCAATGACCGACTACCTAATAATAATAACAATAGTAGACAAAGGTTTATTTTGAAGAACTTGATAGCTGTGATGATGCTTCATGTGCTACCAAGCAATTAGGGTTGATGGCATAGTAGTGTACACAAATAAAGTACATCAGTGGATCAATGTCAATACCGCTGTGGTTGTGTTTGTGGAGGTGGTGGATGATGATGCGATGTTGTGGGTGGAGGTGGATAGGATACATTATCCATAGCTGCTGGGTTGACTTGAGAATGTGGATAATACAGATCACCTGGTGGTTTCGTTGAAGTGATTTGCTGTATCATTTGCAATTGTTTTTCGTTTTCTTGTCGTAGGCGTCTTCGCATACCAATGATGCTTCGAACAATATACCAAGTGACGAGAATAAAACCCAGCGCACCCAGTACAATGACAATGGCAATACGACCATCTTTACTCAACCAGCTGGTAGTGTCATGCTCATAATGATTTTCATTGATATGCCATCCATTGGGTGAAGTCATTTGTGGAAAGGTATCATCAGCTGAAGATGCCATCGTTTCATAGAATGAACCCAAAAAAGGGGGGGTGAAAAGAGAGAGAAGGGAAGGGGAAAAAAACGATGGCACTGAGAATGGAGAGAAAAGTGGTGATGATCCACAGATCAAAACACAACTGCATTAGTCGCATGCATTTCACTAAGAAACGCGTTCGTCGTCATGGCTGCATGAGATTTATAGCGTCCCGAATTCCACGGTAGGGTAGCACAGGCAAGGGATAAGAAGAATGGCCAGCCACGGAATGACGCCAATGGATCATTGTTCATAAGCAAGAGTGCTCATCCACACACCCAACCCAGGTACACGACAAATGGAATTGGGTCGTTGGAACGTTTCAGTGTTACATGGCAACCATGTCGTTCTCCGCAACAACCCTTTGTGTCTTGCCTCCTTTTGTACTCTTTCACTCTCATATCTCTCTCTCTCTTTCTTTCTTTTGATATTTACTTGCAAGTGGGTCACGACCTTTAATGAAATTCGCTTCGCAATTCTGTGGCTGTACAGCGGATTCGAATGTAATGGACACACACGCACCATGCGACCTGACACGAGACATGGAGTTTATCAGAAACTGATCCTCTACCTTTTTCTTTTATACGTTATAGTACGATCCTCGTAATCTGCGACTCGACCCTTGCACCCGCGAGACGTGAGTTTGTCAACATTGCCGAGTGCTGTTCCTGACACTTGCACAAAAATGTCGCAGATCGCTCGACGCCGTTATGCCGCTTACTTTTCTGGTGTTTTCTATGGCGTTCAACATATATCGACACTATCAAAATTGGCGGTCGGCAAGGCATCGTTTAGATCCTTATTGTCTTCGATTACCGACGACCAAGGATGCGGCTTTACTTAGACGTAGTTTGGTGTTGCTCGTATTGATTCTTCTCGAGATAAGCTGCTGGGCGTTTCTATTTGCTTGGCGCTTAGAGAGTGCTATTCTGGAACGTGGTCAGGGATCAAGCAAATGCGGCACGTCTTTGTATCAGGTTGTAGATCCTGGGATAGCTTTAATACCCCGAGTAAGTTTCATAGTAACACCACAGAGATTCAGACATCTTATGCTTTGTATAGTTTTATATGCTCATCTTGGTCATCAAATCATTTACGACACCTACCGACCCAGTGTCACCATCTAAATTCACGCTCTACAACCCCCATTTCCTTGGGTTTTATACTCTTGCTTCGACTTCAGCTATCGTTCGTGCGTTTTCGTATTTTGTCACCAATTCAGATGATGATTGGATCATTTCAGCTACAACAGAAAAGTCGTTTGCTGTCGTCGATCTTGCCATTTGTATTACAGTTTGGTTGATATGTGCTACAACTCCCGGTGAATTGGACCAAGGGGAATTATTGGACATCGATGATGCTGAAGATGGGATCCTTGTGCTTCATGATGGTCGAGTGGTACGGAGTGTAAGTGTCAATAATCCATGAAAGGATGGTGATGGGTCAAGAAGGTTTTTTTAATCTTGTCTATGATCAGGGACGTATATTGAGCTTGGAAGCAAGTGCATCGCCATTATCATCTGTCACATTCAGCTGGATGAATAGTCTTTTGTACGCAGGATTCAAGAAACCGTTGGATAGTGATCAATTATGGGCTTTACCATTTCGCCAACGCGCACAAGAAAACTACCGCCATTTTCGATCCATGCTTGATTCCAAGAGCCTGATGATGCGTATCTACCGAGCCAATCGCAAATCCATCCACTTGCAATTCATCACTGCAGTCGCTGCGGTCGTCTTACACTATTCGAATCCGTTTTTCCTTTACAAGTTGTTGACCTACATTGAGCATCCTGACGACTATCCACCACAAACAGGCTACCTTTATTGCGCTGCCATCTTTATCTGCAATGTGATCAGTACTTTGGTGGCGTCACAGACACTCTTATGGGGTCGTCGTTGGCACGTTACAATGACCAACATGCTCAATTCCGAGATTTATGCACACACCTTGAAGCTGAGTGGAACCAATGCGAGGGCAGTTGATACGGAGCATGATGATATTGAGGATGATATTCAACAAAAGCAAGCGAGTCTGATGAGCCATGATACAGAACGTCTTGCTGAATTAGCCTCTTATCTACATGTAAGTTGCTGTGCACTACCATGGGGTTCATATGCTAACATGGTTCATGCTTAGATATTTTATACTTGTCCTTTGGAAATCTTTGCTGGCGTCGCATTTCTGTATTATATTCTTGGCAACGCTCTTCTTGCTGGTCTCGTTGTTATGGTTGTCGCATTACCATCCACGCATTATATCAGCCGTAAACTTGTCAATGTGCAGCAGCAATTATCGGAGTCGAAATCATGGCGTATTCGATTAGTAAAGGAGCTATTGGAATTCATCAAGGCGACAAAGTATATGGCATGGGAAAGAAAATGGGAACAAGTCATAACGGTAAAGTATGATATCATTTATTGGCATTGGGGTTCGATACTCATGATGATTTTTCAGAATGCCCGGGATGATGAACTTGTCAAGCTTATCAAGCTTTACACGCAAAATACCATTCTCACTTTGATCTGGTTTGCAACCCCCGTCTTTGTTACCACAATATCATTTGCTTGGTACACGTTGCTTGAACATCATCGATTGGATCCAAGGCAAGTATTCCCAAGGCATAAATAGTGAGATGTTGTGCCTAACATTGCTCTTTATAGCACTGCGTTTGTGAGCATTGTGTTGTTTGGTATGCTTCGGGATCCGTTGAATGTGATGCCACAGGCGGTGATGGCGTACAATGACGCAAAGGTCAGCTTGGGACATATCAACGCGTTCTTGACTTCTGGTGACAAGCACAATTCTGATTCCGATTCTAGCCATTCACCGGACAATCATCATCAGCCCCAGCAGCAGCAGCAGTATTGCGAACAACAAAATCGACAACAGGCTAGACCTTATATCGAACAAATTGAAGCTGGTTTCAAAGTGGGAATGTTCCAATGGCAATCAACTACCGCTGCTGCAGAGCCCGCCGCCGCCCACTATGATAAGCATGGCAATATTAGTACGACTCCTTCGCATGTTGTGACACCTACAGCAGCAGCAACAGCCGATGGTCATTCATCATCATCATCACTATCGTTACCTTTTGTATTGCACGTTCCTGATTTGATCTTCCCTGGTGGCAAAATATCAATGATTGTTGGTCAACGCAACAGTGGCAAGACAAGCCTCCTTTGTGCTCTATTGGGAGAAATGCCATCGGTTACCGGAACCGCCTTCCTTCCGTCCCGATACCTGACACCAGACACAAACTTTATCCGTGATCAAGTCAATGCATCTTTGTTTGTGTACCGCACGGCTTATGTGTCACAAATACCTTGGATCCAGCATGGCACTGTACGAGAAAACATTCTTTTCTTTGAGACGTGGGATGATACACGATACCGCACGCTATTACACGAATGTGATTTGCTCAAGGACTTGTCTCTTCTTGAGAATGGTGACCTGACTCTCATTGGCGAAGGAGGAGCTGCCATTTCAGGTAAAGGAGGGAATATATGTATGTATCGTTTGGGATTTTGCTGACAGCGTTATTAGAAAGCTTGAAACAAAAGATATCGTTGGCACGTGCGGTGTACTCAAGAGCCAAGACAGTGTTGATTGATGACATTTTCACCAACTTTGATACGCATACAGCTGCCTATCTACGTGATAAATGTATCCTTGGTGAGCTGATGAAGGATCGGACCATTATCCTGGTAGCGAGTCAACCCAATCTTTGGTTACGGCATGCTCAGTTGCTGGTGAAAATGGAACATGGCAAGGCGAATCCGATGGAAATCCAGGGCGATGAGAGCTTCCTCAACGATACCAACATCATGAAAGAGCCAGGCGATATGGAAATTGTCAATGATGACCGCATTGATGCACTCTTTGAGATTGAAAATGCATTCGCCGACGACAGTGTTTATGACGAAGGATCGGTGATGCGAGAATCTATCCGTGCAGCCGATGATGATATACATGATGATGAAGCCAAGTCAAGAGATATTGCTTATGCGACTTATTTTGCAGCATGTGGCGGGTGGCAGTTTTGGATATCGGCAATCGCGTTTACTATTTTAGCTCGGCTTTGCAGCATTTCGGAAAGCTTTTGGTTAAAGGAAGGTAGCACACACACATACACACATGCAAGATACCATTTTGCTTTGTGGGGGATATACACACACATTGGGGTTGGGTCAACTGGACTAACATTCCATCGGTTCATTTTACAGATATGGTCAACGGCGGATGAACAAGAACCCAATGAGACATGGTGGACAACGAATCGATACATTGCAATGTATTTGACGTTATGCCTTTTTACCGTGGCGTGTAACTTTATTCGTACCGTCGTGCAGTATCGAGGATCATTACGCGCCTCCAATCGGCTATTCTTGGCATTATTGAAATCCGTATGCCGGGCCCCCGTACAATTCTTTGACAACACATCATCGGGGCAAATTATGAGCCGGTTTAGCAAGGACATCGAAACGGTGGATTCGAGTATTGGATGGCATGTCAACTTTTTGCTGCAAACGGTCTTTGGTGTTGCTGGCGTGGTGATCACGATTGGCGTCATCCTCCCTGAATTTTATGTTGCTTGCGTCTTTGCCGGTAAGGAGAGGGGAATGCATGGTGGAAAAAAGTGATCAGAGAGACTCAAGCAAGACATATAGCATTATGTTATTATTATATTGGTGCTGTCTACATACGTGCATCAAGAGAACTCAAAAAGCTCAATGCAAGCAGTCGCCTACCCATCTACTGTCTTTATTCGGATACATTGAGCGGTCTCAGCACTATCAGAGCATACCATGAACAGCGAGCCATGATGAGGAAGATGTTTCAACTGTTGGATGAGAACATGCGAGCGTTTTACACATTGTGGACCACCAATCGATGGCTATTTGTACGCGTTGAACTTGTGGGATCCTTGCTATCGCTCTTTATTGGCGTCCTTTTGATCTACAAAAAGATTAATGCAGGCTTGGCCGGTATCGCGCTTACTTTTGCAACAAGTCTACTCGAGTATATTTATTGGTTGATGCGGCAGTCAACTACGGTGGATATGCATTTTGAATCGATTGAAAGGATCAACGAATATGTTGGGATGGCATGTGAACCACCAGGGATTGTAGAAGGTTCTCGCCCACCAGCAGCGGTAAGTGGCAAGCTATAGACCTGGTTATGTACATACAACTGACTCGGGACTATGTTTCCCCCAACAGTGGCCAGCATCTGCAGGTATTCAGGTGCGAGACTTGACTGTTTCCCAAGATGATGAGGATGTTCTCAAGCATGTTTCATTTAATGTGCTACCTGGAGAAAAAGTGGCACTTGTTGGTAGAGCTGGGGCCGAGAAACACGCTCTTTTGGCCAGTATCTTTCAATTTATGGAAACACGGGGATCGATCAAAATCGATGGCGTAAACATTGCTTGGGTAAGTCTGGTTTTTCCCTTTGAGAGATAGATGACAGGCTAACCATATCGTCATTGCTAGATCGGAGTCGAAGATTTACGCTCACGTATCACTTTTGTCACCAAAGATGGCATCGTATGCAATGGCACGGTAAGAAGGGAAAAGGTCGTAAGAGGCAAAGAATGACCACTGATGAGGATCTTATTAGATACGTAGCAATTTGGACCCATTTGGTGAATACGATGACTATGAGTTATGGCAAGCATTACATCGCGTCCATTTGGCAGCATCACCATCATCGCCTTCGGCAAAGAATATACCCAGTTTTGTGGTTCATGATCTTGACATGGATAGCAAGACGCTGACTGCGGGACAACGACAATTGCTATCCATAGCACGAGCACTGCTGCGCGACTGTACACGGTTCATTGCTTTTGAAGAGGCTCAATTAACACCAGAAGAAGAAAATGCTGTCCATGCCATTATTCAAGAAGAGTTTTCAGACTCGGTATGACGAAAAGCATATGCAAACATAGACGCAATGCAGCTAACACACAGACGTTGTGACTCTAGACCATGTTGGTAATACCTCATCGACTACAAAGTGTGCACCGCTATGATCGCGTAAGTAATCGGGCCGTTTGGGGGGGGAGACGCAAAATGACATATGTACACGCTCACACCACACACTCTAGGTGATGGTCTTTGATCAGGGTGCATTGATCGAGTATGATAGTCCAGGAGACCTTGTCGAGAATAGTCAGAGTTTGTTACGATCATTGATGGAACGTGCTGGCGTTCTGGACTAAAATATATTTATACAACGTATGCATTACAACATGGTCATGGCATCGGTTGATTATGACGCATCGGCATTTTCGGTAATCGGAAGCGGCTCTGGGAAGAAAATGGTGCGATTTTGCTGGAAGGGGGGAATGGTATGTAGCTGAGACATAAAAAGAGGTCTCGAAGCCCCGTCGACCCCCATATTGGCGTGTGTGCCAGTTAGTCGGGTCCCGCTATTACGTCAATTGGAAAAAAAGTTTAGTGGTGGTGTAGTCGATTATGATAGAAGCAATTCTTTTTGGGAACATCAGTGTGGGGGAGAAAAAGGAACAAGCATCATGTATCTGTAACACAAGCACTGTGCGCAGGCGAAAAAGACAAATTGGTATATTGTTACAACAACAAAAAACAAACATATGTATGATGGTTGGTTGGTGGGTTTGGTATACAAGCGAGTGGAATGCAGTTTTTTCTTTTCGGGATGAGTGGGTGAGTGAGTGAGTGAATGTGTATATATACGTCGTGTGTGGAGGAGTGCGTGAATGGGATAGGTATGGATCATGGTGTGTGTGTGTGTGTGAAACTTGTTTAAATGAAGAATATGCTCTTTTTGTTGGTGGATGATAGTAAAGACGTTGACACAGGCTTGGCAATGGCAGGTTCGAGTTCCAATGCTGGTGGAGATAACCGAGGACCTTTTGGCATAAGAGCGATTGGTGATAAAGTAGGCGATGATAAGGATGATGACGATGATGACGATGATACGGATGAAGATGATGAAACGACTGACGACGCAGAAGACGATGGAGTTGATCGTGGAAAGTCCTTGAATTCATGCCAATCGTAACCAAGAAGTGGATGGTGATTTAGTGCATCAGCACGTAGACATTCTTCAGAGCAGTAGAGAGAATTCTATAAGCGAAAGGGGGGGCTTGTTAGCATGCATTGACCTTTTGAATGGATGAATGTAATGAGGTGGATGCTTACAGAAAAGGAGTTGATGGCTTGATCACAATAAGTGCACCAGTTTGTATCGCTCATGTTGGAATATGTGATGTGAGTATGTGAAAAGATGGCGTGGTTTCAGCAAGCAAATGCGTGGGGGAAGCTATTTTATATATGCGATGTAAAGGTACACTTTCCTAACCCGGGACCCCGTCACATCAGCGCCATTTTGGCCCCTGAGCGTGCGATGGCCTATGCACGTATCTGATTGGGCACATCATCTTGCAGTTGTTTCCCAATCAGATACACTGACTTCATCACTCACCCGCATTGCGAAACGCACTAATCTTCCTTAAAGTCGTGGATACCGACAGCACCCAATCCGCCCCACCACCCATTAATAGCAAACTGCTTCTGCTGCTGCTGCTGCTGACAAGCCACAACGCCCTTTTAAAAGAAAAATTGCCAACTTGGCTATGTAAGGGGTATAGGACACACACCCTCACTCACTCGCTGAGCGATTTACCTTGCTTGGAGATCCTCATCGACGTTGTCTGATAAGCACCCTTTTTACCATATCAAGATCACGACACCTTTGTAACGAGGCGGTCGGCTCAATGTCACACGTGCTCCAGTGCAGCGTTAATGTGAAGGCTTCTCGTGCATTGTTAGATCTCCGTTTCGACAGCGATCGTCTCGGTGACACGGCTGAATAGAGTGATGGATCTTTTTAATTCTGGAACGTGGAGAGTATTAGTTGCTGCCGCTTTCTTTCGGAACCACTGCCGACTACCCATCATGGACCACGGTGAATAATAGAAATAGAGGACACAGGGCAGCGGAGCATTACAATGTGTGATGCGCCTTATAAGCCATTGCATAGAGCAATATAGCCGAAAATGACTCGCCTCCGCGGCACTTTTTTTGCCGTCATTTCTCACATTGGTTCCTTATTACAACTCGTCGTCCATGTCTCCTTGTTTTTTTTCCATTGATTATTGTGTACCCTCTCACAGGAAATACACAACACCCGCATTATCGATTGCGTATATAACTTAGTGTATGAATGTGGATTGCACACAAACGACCGTGCCCTACCCTGGATTTGGCATTTGGCACATGATGAGTAATTTCGGGCCAATCGTAAAGTGCCTCACTCCATTGACCCTTTTTTCTCGGCTTGCTGCTGTGTGATAGAGACCACTCATCCCATTGGATGAAAATCGGCTCACACACAGACAAGATCCGACTGCAGCCAACCACCAGCAATCATCATCTGTTACACCTCTTTCCTCCGCTTCCCCTATTTGCTTGCCTCCTGAACCTCCTTTTGCAAGGGAGACCGGTTATATGGGTGATGTGTGTGTGTGTGAATGCTTTTTGTGTGGGAATGTAAAGAATGAGTTTCAACCCAATTGTGGTGTTGTTGATACATGCAGCTTGCTTACCATTGATTGGTTTCTCTCCTTTTTCTCTTGTCCCCCCTTTTTTTCGCATTCCAAAGAAATTTTTTACTGCGTAAAAAGCCTGCTGTGCACACACACTTGCAGCCAATTCACTAATCTCACCTGACCTTTATTGCAGATCTTTGTGTCCCATTAGGCTAAATTGGGTTCAAGCCAGTCAACCAATTATGAATAGCTTATTTCTTGCGTGGATCCCATTAATGTGCATCATTATTCCCTCTTTGCTGCCTTGGCAAAACGTATGATCATATATCCTTCTTGTCCCAAAAAAAGAAACACTTGAAGTTTTTGGCTGCAAATCACAGACCCTGCAGTGTTCACATTACGACACAAAAAAACAGCCCTGGGGACAATGATGAAAACGTTCCCTCTCCATGTAACTTTTGTGTGCAGGCAGGTACCACAACTTGCCAAATCTGCAATCCCTATACGTCCAACTCTTTCCTTTACTCAGCATTTGATCACTCACATGACCAAAAGGCTGATGTGCGCAAGTCTTGGCAGTATGAAACATGGTTTGCTGAAACACCCTGGGATTGGATGCTGAAGGAACATGCTGGTCCTGCTGCTGCCATACATCACACAACAGCAGCAGTTGTTATATTCCCATCGTACTATCATCGAACAGGAAGTTGTTGTTGAGCCGCACAGATATACACACACACATGCATCAAGGATTTTCATTGGGACAACATAATCGTGGCAGTAAACAAAATCCATAAGATAATGAGGGCCGAGGATCGGGTGCACCAACAACAACAGCCACCATCCAACATGCAGCACGGGCCGCATATGTATATGCTTACTCCACCCATGATTGTAATAGATTCAAAAGACTATATTTCTTTGTGATCACGTATGACAATATGATATTTGTATAATAAGCTACAAGTGGATGGAGTAACAACAGCAGTACAGGTAACTCAAAAACAGGTGCACCTGCTCACTCTTGCTGTCAACGCTTACATGGAAATTAGCATGAGGACCAGGATCGACAATGGCGTAATCGTCTTGCCTAATATGTACAAGTGCGTTGTTTTGTAAGGTGACAAAAATAAACCTTAAGCTCAGGTTACTTTATAAAGAGTACGTTGGTGTGTGTCTCGTGCGTAATTTAAGAATGAAATGGGTAATGTGACTTTTTAACAGAAAGAGCATCGACGAGAAGGGTATGAAAAACACAGGAGATTAAAAAGGGGTGATACCAGAAGAGAGAAGATAACAATAAAAACTAGCCCTGCTATTCTTTTTGTTCACAGGTTTTGGATTTGCTGGTTATTTGTGATGATCAACATCTTTTGCTTCTTCTTCGTACTTCGGATGGTCTTTCATTTGCTTGTTGAGACGAGCCGTCAACTAACGTCGATGCATCATCGCTTTTGGCTCCTCCTTGCCGGCATTTTGAATGTCGTTTTGTTGCTGGCTGTTGCTGGTGGTGGTGATTGTGGGATGATCTGTCATCGCTGTGTGAAAATGACATGGAGATTGGTATCCAAGTTAGTGGTCGTGCGACAAGCACGATACATCTCCAGTATCTTTTCTGCTGCCCTTTTCCCCCCTCCATCACAACCACCTGTCACCAGCACCAGCGGAAGACTTGTTTGGAAGTTGAACCAAAAACACTTGCTGTGAATCGGTTCCATTGTTCGATGAGCTTGAATCTGCCATGCTTCCACTGCTAATAAAGGTTGCATTATCTTTATGAGAACCCTTGTCACCATGGCGATCCCATCCATGTTTATCGCCTACCTGCTCGGTGATTCGGGTTTGTGTTGAATGGTGGTATCGTTGTTGTTGTCTTTATCTTTTTGTTTGAATTCTTTAAGATACTGCTGATACTCCTATGTAGAGCCCATACAACAACGCACGGCATGTTAAACAATCCACATCTGCATGATGGATGATGATCATTACCTTATGCTCTGATGTTTTCCGGTATTGTTGCATAGCAATTTGGTAGGCATCTTTGGCCTTCATGGCTTCCAGTTCATAGGCTTGCTTTTTGTTGGGGTCCAGGTTCTTCCATAGCTCACCGATTGTTTTTGCCATCTCTGTAAACGTCTTTGATTTGTCATTGATCTTTGCACGCATATCATTTGAGAACATGATATAGGCTGATGGTGGTCTTTTGGGTGCATTCTTGTCACGTTTGGGATGACGTCGATACTTGCGTTTTTTGCCATTGCCATTGCCGCTACTGGTGCTAGTGTTATCCACCATCGTAGAAGAATCATAGAACGATGCAGAAGTTTCTAGAAATATATCGATCCTATCAATGATATGATGGCATCACCACTCTGATTCAATAATGCACTTACCTGATGCAACCGAATGTGGGTACTTTGGCATAATGCCCCGTGTAGCTGCAATTTGCCGCTGGATCATCTATACATTTCAATACACAAATCAGTCGTCTGCCACATTAGATTCTTCCATGTCCTTCTAATGTTGGGGGGTGGGAAAGGAGTTTGGATAGGGAAATGGGGGTGGATGAAAGGATTAGGAAAAAATAAGTTTTTTTCTTTTCCTTCTCTTTTTTTTCACAACACTTTACCCGACGATGACCGCGCTTGACATCCATTGCTATCATATCATCTTCTGTAACCTCGCATATCTGTAATGGACACAATGAAATGCAGAAAATGGAATACCAAAAAAAATAAGCTATGTTATTTGCGACATAACGGAGATATTAAGACAAAGAGAGGGATCAACAAAAAAACTACGCATTTACCGCTGCTGTGGATTCAAAGCCTTCATTGATAAAGGTTTCCAAGTATTTTAACTGCCCACAATGTTCCAAGAACGCTTTTACGTCTTGATGTCCTGTGTTGTTGGTATCGAAACAGCCTAATGTCGGCTCTAAAACGGGACTCGAGGTCATCTAGGACCAGTTACACCCTCCTGATATAAAGACACACAGAGATAGAAAAGAAATCAAAAGTCCGTGTATTTTAGAGATTTCTACAGCTTAAATACGGATACGTCATTCTAAAAGTCATTGCGATCACCAGCGTGTCGTCCACTCATGATACCGCTCATTTGCTGTCGTCGTTGTTGCTCCAATTTTGGACATTCATTGATACGATGGCCAAGACCACCACAGAAAGTACATCCTATGATGATCAGTTAGTGTCGAAACTTCTTTTCCTGGTGCTATCATGTCATATTTCCCTCCACTCAAGCCGTATTTTTCTGATGGATCCTCCATGGCTGCTAAGAATGGTGGTACCTTCTGCTTAGCCTCGCGCAAAAGATGCTTCAGGTCCAATCGAATTTGTTCAGAGCAATGTTGGTTGATAAACGTTGTAGCGATACCCGTCTTGCCACTTCGACCCGTACGACCAATACGATGTACTAAATAAAGTCTTAACAACGTGTCTTGATTTAGTGATTTTCAAGATAGACATACCATAATCTTCAATTTCCTTTGGCATATCGTAGTTGATGACATGTTGAATCTCTGCAAAATCCAAGCCTTTTGATGCAACATCCGTAGCCACCAGTACATCCTTCTTGTATTCCTTAAACGATCGGATTGCAAATTCACGTTCTTCTTGGGCTACAATAAATACATGTTAGCAAAAGCGCTAATCATTTGGAATACACACTTACATTTGCCACCATGAATTGCAACAGCCTCGACACCCTTGAGCAATAAATACTCGTGGATATCATCCACATCATGCTTGTTTTCCGCGAATACCAGAACCTGTCAACATATGAGGATGAGTAAAAGTCGTATTTGGATATGGGGCAGACATGACATCACTCACCGGTGGAGGAGTCTTTTGTAAGCACTCGAGTAGATACACCATTTTAGCTTCTTGCTTGACATATTCAACCTCTTGGATCACGTCCAAATTTGCTGCACCAGCTCTTCCAACATTGACAATCAAGGGCTGAACCAATGCGGATAATGCGAATTCTTGGATCTTCTTGGGCATGGTTGCCGAAAATAACAATGTTTGTCGTTGGCTCTATTACTTCATATAAGTTTCCATGGAATCCTCCCATGATCCGCTTTTGTTGTTATTTACCTTGAAATATGACATAATATTTCGCACATCTTCTTCAAAGCCCATATCAATCATGCGATCCGCTTCATCCATACAGAGATATGTACAAAGATCCAAATTGAACCGCTTCTTTGTCAAAAGATCCATGAGACGACCCGGCGTTGCAACCACCATGTGAATGCCTCTGTAGATGACCGAAGTTAGCATGTCTCAACCCATCGCCTGTCTCATAACACTTACTTGTTGAATACGTCGGATTGATCACGCATATCAATACCACCAATGCATAGTAATGACCGTAGTGCTGGGTACCCGCCCTTTGCCAAGCTGTCCGCCATTGTGCATAAATTTTCATACGTTTGTCGAGCCAATTCACGCTGCATGAAAATGGATATCCGTGAGTTACCTCGCACCCCTATCTTGAAATGCAATTCTCACTTACCGATGGACATATAATCATACCAATAGGTCCCTCGCCTCTTACTAATGGTAACCTTGTCTCCGCTTCCAAAGCTTGCATCAAGAGAGGCAATGAAAATGCTAGTGTCTTGCCAGATCCAGTGAACGCAATACCAATCATATCTCGACCAGCCAACCTGTAAACATGAGCCTACATCAGTACTGCATCCTTGATTCCCCCACCCTACCCACTTGCTGATTCATTACTTACGCCACAGGAAGACCTTGGATCTGAATAGGTGTCGGCTTCATGATTTTTTTAGTTTTTAAATATTCCAATATAGGATATGGCAGCTTCATTTCCTATAATCACGGTCTGTTAGCATATTATCATCTAATGCCTTCCTCCATCAAACTTACTTTGAAAGTGGTGATCGGTGGTACAGGGTTGTTGCCGTCTACAATGATATGGTACTTGTTGCGAAGGGCTTGATGTTCTTCTTCTGGGGCATCTCGGATATAGCGTGGTGCTGTCCAACTGAAATCATCGAATATGAGTATCTTGCATGAACAACAACAACAAATCGATCGAGTTTACCTTGTCTTCATTGGTTCGGTATAATGGACACCAGCTGCAGCCTCCTGTACTGATACCAAAGCTTTGTGTCGTTTCTGTGCTTCCTCAATACGACGTTCCTCTTCGAGCCGCTTCTCCTCCTCAGTTTTTTCTATGTTGAAATGATATCAATATGGAATCGTGCTTAAAGGTCGATTTGCTGTAGTAGTAGTACCCACCTTGGATACCATACTTTCGTCGCTGCTCGACGGCCTGATCAAGTAAACTGACACCACCACGAGGACCAGTGCCTTGCACATCGTCATCGTCGTTCTCTTCTCTCGGTGATGGATCAACCACTCGTCGTTGTGTTGCATATTTGTGTAGCTTTTCCAATCGACGTTGCTTGATGGGCACGTAAGGAACGTAATCGTCACCGTCGTCGAAATCCTGTTGCTGCTATACGTAGATCGCTGTTAGATCAAGCAAGTGAAAGGTCCATGCTGTGCTTACGTTATTTGACATGAGAGGAGGAAGGCAAGAGAAGAAACAAGCAAAGTGTCACTAGAATTATACCCGCCCTCCTACCTCTTGTCTTGACGCTTTGTCCACCGACAACATTATTACAATGCCAGATAGACTTTATTTTATAGTATACACATTGACACATAAATACAAGTTGATTCCATCCAAAAGTGCCTACATCTATAAAACAAAGAGTTTTCCTCATTCTACAAAAGACTCTTTGCACAGCATCTTTCCTACATCGAGAATGATCTTTGACCCTTACATCTGGATAGACTCCCCACAAAGCTCAACATTTTACTGCCCACGACATCACCATACTAACTTCATAAGCAGAAATCATATTCTATTAGTAGTATGCATGTATCAATATAGCTCGATTCTGATTATTCCACCATGGCTAATTAACAAGTGCTATGCCTAACAACGTGCTGAATAATAAAACACAGATCGTTGCCTACATTTTCGAGTCAATTCATCCAGACCACTATTGTTGTCCATACACTCCTACTCACCATTGTCTTAACCGTCAAAGGTTCGACCAAGGCATTGACTAGTTCTCCATAGGTGGTCATGATAATCTTTGACCTATCATCACGCGTTAGGTATTCATGCTCATCATGCTGCTCTCAAACCTGAGAATCCCGTACCTTGCGATCGATCCCTTTTCCCTGTTCATGCATGATTGCTATATATGAATCCATTAGAGCTAGTGATGCCATGAGCCTATGTACACAAAGAGCCTTACCCATTGTTCACAAAGTTCACCAAAAAGGGATGATTGGGTATAAAGATGACACTTGTTTCGATGATATTGCTGAGAGCATTGTAGTTTTTCCTCTTCCAAAGCTGACGTCTGGTGAGCTTCCCATTGCATGTGCCCTGTCTCGTTTCGTATCCTCACCTTCCAAGTGCTGTGCTAATCGGGCGTCAATCTCGCTTTGGGCTGTATAGAACACGAGTACAATCACGATGGCCAGAGTGGCAATGCCAAGAACATGAAGTGCCAATTGGAGATAGCTACACGATGCTATGGGGATGAGTACGTCTATTAATGAAAGTAATAGATAGCTTCAAAGTACTTTGAGAATAAAAGTGGTGCTTGTCGAGGAAAAGTTATGGCTGTTGGAGTATCATGGGCCGCAGTCTTTCGCCGCTTGCGAGGAAGCATCTGCATGAAAGAAAGAGAGAGACACACACAATCCTCGCCTTAGTATAGAAGCCAATAAAATGAAATGATGATAGTGACAGCGGATGGTAGCTTATCCCAATATGCTCGCTCTTGGGATTTTCATATATTGAATCAACATGTAGCATAACACCTAGGTTGTGGTTTATGCCTCAGATGGCACATTTGGCTGCTAATACTATTCATGGTATATCACGTTATCTGAAAAATATGGGGAATGGGGAGCTCATGGGAAGATATACAAATCGTGAATGACAAGGAGCATTACATCGTTCACACGGTGATCAGGAACACGTATTACTACTATGTATCCAACCTTTTTGTTTATACGCTGATGATGAATACGGCTGATTCAGGATGTACTTGGCTGAAGTTATCCACTCTCCGATGGCAAGGGCCCTTTTGACACCTCTTCTCCAAGCACACGACACAGCAGGAGATACACAAAATGTCTTTATATGGAACAATACGCCGATGGGGTGATAGCCTGCATAACAATGGGGATTGTAGCTTCGATGAGAACATGTGAAACTTTATCTCATGTGGCGTCAGAATATTCAACCCATTACAAGAAACTCTTAGGGTATAAAGAAGGATGATGTTTTCTGGCCTATTTATGTCTCTTTTCCTCACTTGGCATTCAACACCAGCACCACGCCATGACTGGAAACAAAAGACTTGAAGCTGTCAGACAGCATTTATCCTCCTCTGAGGACCAAAAAGCTCATACTCTGGAGTAAGTACAACACATGCACATATATACATAATATCTCATCATCCTAGAATAGCCCTATTGCTAGTATGAATGAGGAAAGAAAAGGAACATCGTTTGACGTCCGGCAACTTACCTACCACTTGGATGGAGGCGAAAGAATTACCAAGGTACATAGGCGATAGACAATAAGAAATTGGTACTATGAATAACAATCTCTGTTGTAGTTGAAGGAAAATATGATGTTAGAATTTGAGCGCGATCCCTTATTCAAGCTAGATGATATCCATGATCTCAACAAGGACCAATTACGCGAAAGGACCATGGAAAAGGTATGCTGTAATGCTTCACCATCCGTCATCATCGCCTCTTGCTGATTGAAAAGTGAAAAATAGTTCCGTAGCATATTGCATCATTCTCAAAATGAATCAGTTGACACGTTTAAAAAACGAATCGAGCTCATTAGCTTGATCGATCCAGGTTTCTGGACACGTTTCGGTGTTCATTGTAAGTCGATTATGCATCCCATTGTTACACAATCGACGCTGACAGTAATAATGCTACCATAGACGCATTGTTCATTGGATCTCTTCAAAGCAACGCTACGCCAAGTCAAATGACGTACTGGTTTCAAAAGGGAGCCGTATCATTATCGGGGATGATAGGATGCTTTGCAATGACCGAGCTTGGCCACGGTTCCAATGTGCCTGGTTTAGAAACCATCGCCACCTTTGAAGAAGGTGCCAATCAATTCATTATACACACACCCACATTGACAGCCACAAAGGCAAGTAAAAGAAAAACATAATGATATGGAACATTGTCTTATTTGAAAATTTGATTTCTACAGTGGTGGATAGGAGGAGCTGCTCACACAGCAACGCATGCCATTGTCTTTGCTCAGCTCATTGTTCGTGGAAAGCGCTATGGAACCAAGTGCTTCGTGGTGCCGCTTCGAGATCCCAAGACGTATGAGACATTGCCAGGAGTCACTATTGGCGACATTGGAAAGAAGATGGTATGCACGAGATTCAAGCAAAGTAGTGACCGAAACTGATCTGGGTACTCGAGTAGGGAAGAGATGGCATTGACAATGGTTGGATCCAATTCAGCAATGTGCGCATTCCACGCAACAACATGTAATACAGCTATCTGTGGATGACTTATGATGCAACACTAGCTAACGTACCATACGCACATATAGGTTGATGAAGCACACCAAGGTTACTGAGCTAGGAAAGGTCATTGAGCCAAAGTTGCAGCAGCTGGTAAGGTCACGGCATATTGCCTGGGAAAACGCTTTCTAACTCATTCTGTCGTCATGATAGACATATGGGGCACTTTTGCAAGGACGCGTTGCTATGGTGATCGATAGCGCGAATACGGCCAAAAAAGCTCTTACCATTGGGATCCGTTATGCTGCTGTGCGTCGTCAATTTGCTCCGACCAATAGTGATATTGAAACCAAGCTGCTGGATTATCCCATTCATCAACGACGACTGATGCCATTGCTTGCACAAGCGTTTGCTATGCATTTTACCGGAAGCGAGATGACTGAAATGTATAACGACATGATGGGACAACTTGACTCGGCCACTCCAGATGACCCCGATATGGATCAAGTGATTGAAGCATTAAAGGAGACGCATGCCACCAGCGCCGGGTTGAAAGCTTTTTGTACCTGGAATTGTTTGCATACGATTGAACAATGTCGACAAGCATGTGGTGGACACGGATATTCCGCATACACGGGTTTGGCAGGAATGTACAATGACTTTGCTGTGCAATGTACATGGGAAGGCGATAATACCATTTTGACGCTTCAATCCGGACGATATTTGATCAACAGCTATCGTGAAGCTATCAAAGGCAAGAAACTAGCCCCAGGTGTCGGGTACCTGAATGAACTCGGGACACTGATCGGCAAGCGGTGCGCTGTTCCAACGTTGCAGGCCATTTTGCATCCCGATGTTATTAGCGAAGGATGGCGAGTCGTGTGTGCCAATGTTGTCAAGAATGCTGCTATTCAATTTGAGACATGTCTTGCCAATGGCATGGATGTAGACGATGCATTTGAGGAGTGCTGTAAGTAAGGCTTGTGCGCACATTTGTTACAGTTCAAAAGCTAATTTTCTTTCCCATTTGCCCATTTTAGCTCAAGCCCGTTTGTATGCTGCCAGGTTACACACATACGCTTACCTGTATAACCGCTTCGCTGATGGTGTTCAAAAAGTGGCAGACGAACGTGTGCGAGCTGTCTTGACTGACGTGTGCATGTTGTATGGCCTTTACACTATCGAGGAAAATGACGGCGCGTTCCTACAGTACGAGTACTTCACACCCCAACAGATGCAGTTCATCCGTGCACAAGTGAACGTGTTATGCAAGGTCGTTAGGCAGCAAGCAATTCCTCTTGTTGATGCATTCAATTTCAGTGATTACATCATTAATTCAGCTCTCGGTCGTTTCGATGGCAACGTCTACATCCATTACTTTGAACAGGTGAAACGCGCCAACCCACCACCACGAGACCATCCATATTTTGAGCGATTGATCAAACCACTGCTTGAGCGACGTATACGAGGTCAAGATGACGACGATGAAGACGATGAAGATGAGCCTGAATCGGATTTGGATGATCAAGAATAAGCGATATAGCTGCTTTCCTATCCCACCATTCATAGTAATTTACAGCCCCATACCAATCTCAAACAAATAAAGAGTCTCGTCGCATGACATGGCTGTTCTTTTGACAATTAGTATCCCTATTTTAGCCAAGCACTAAATGCTCTGTTTAACGTGGTGTTACCAAACCAGCGGGCTTTGACACAAGGTGCATATATAAAGCTCGGATGGTGATGCTAAGAGGCCTTCACTTTTTCTTTCACCACCACCACAACATGACTATTGGAAGCGGTTTCCCCATCGGCTATTTTTACATCATCTCCAACCTTAACGGCATGGTCGTTGATGTTGAGGATCCCGAGAATGCTCATGTATGTAACTAAACGCTCTCCTTCAAGTGCCGTGTTGGGCTGCTGTTATAGTGTCTAATGATCATTTCCTTTTTTTCTTCATCTGCGTGTGATTATAGGATGGCTCCAAGATTGTGATGGCCCCCAAAAAAGAAGAGTCGCCCGAACGTGATAGCCAGTTGTTTATTCACCAGAACGGTAAAAGGATCATTCGCCCCTTCTTTTATGCCTTTGTGTCACTGACGCGTACATTGCCGCTTTTATTTACATTGCAGGTTTCTTGACCAACAAGTTGACTGGCTTGGTTCTCGACATTGATAGCTCTGGCACCTTTATGGGTAAGTAAAAAAGTGGGATTACATGGTGAAATGGCAGGCGTATGTGTGTGTGTGGCGAAGATGAGGGGGTGGGTAACTGCGGAGCAATTCCTATCTTTCTCGCCCGTTTGATGCGTATGGTTCTGGGAAATCCAGGAGCAGCACATACTGATTTTGTGCAACATGCATGTTGTATCTAGGCATCTTCACTGGCGAGAAACACTTGTTCTTGGATCAAATGAAGGAGGCTGATAAGGTAATGCACATTGATCATTATTCGCTTTTGCTATGTATCCAATACTTATCAAAGTACAATATAGGCTGATGACCAGCGTTTCGGCTATGATATTGAGCATGGTTTCATTTATACCTTGAGCGATCCTGAAACTGTCTACGACATCAAGGGTGCTGACAAGGATGAAAAGAGCCGCGTCATTGTGTACAAGCGTAAGGACTTGAGCGATGCCAAGAACCAATCTTGGACTATTGAACTTGGTGACCCACCCAAGGCTGTTGATGAGGATGATGAAGAGGAAGATGATACCAAGCGTGCTCGTTTCCGTGCATGGTTCGGCAGCTGGTTCGGTTGGGGACACAACAAGAATGACATGCTCGATGAACGTGATCTTACCGAAGCCCACGAAAAGGTATACAAGAAGAAGAAGGCTAAGCTCAGGTATGTGCTTTTTACTGTGAGAACGTGCCCATGATGCTAAAGCATATGGTGGCTCAATAGCTACGAGTTGATGGCCGGTGCTGCTGCCTTTGCAGCCGTGCAAATGTGGGAAAAGAAGAAGGAAGAGGATGGTGAGGAAATGGAACATGCTACCATCAAGAAGCTTGTTGCTGGTTTTGCTGCCGCTGAGGTAAGGGTTACACTATACGTTACCATTCACGGACATTGACGATTATTTGGGTGCATATAGATCTCCAAGTTGATCCAAGAACGTGGCACTGATGATGACGATGATGATGAGGAGAAGAAGCAAAAGAAGGTTGGCATGATGCAAAAGATGGCCATGTCGGCTGCCACCAACTACTTTGAAAAGAAGTACCTTTAAGCAGAGATGCTATACATGTATATTGTAGTTTACTTTCACCAATGAAAGCTTGTTTGCATATGTATCACCTGCTTTTTTTTTCAATGGTTGGGTTGCTCGCTTTACTTATTTCTTGTTGGATGGCTTATCAACACCTATGGAGTGATGATCTTACAGCAAGCTATTACAATCCCGCTATTATTCTTACGGGAACCTGCAATAGTCTCCTGCATTTGGATACTCCCATTCATAATGAAGCGTGGGATCTTTATGACAACCAAGTGTGTCCGAGAACATCTTGTGTGCGAGTTTCAAGTTCGAGATGGACAACCTCAAGGTCATGGGGCGTCTGCACTACTTACATATCCATCCGACCATTACATTCGGACCTTCCCATTCACAATTCTATAATGAAGCATACGTTTTTTAAATGAATGGAGTTGATCAGCATGACTCAGCGAATCTTCTTACAAAGTTTCAAGTTCGAGAATGGGAATCCCAAGATAATGCATATTAATCGACATTTCATGAATCCGGACGGGTGCGGAATTCCCGTCGGTCATAGTAAATCACCCATTACACCCTCCCATACGAAATTCTCAAATGAAGTGTGAGTTCTTTATCATGACAAAGTTAATCAGCGTGTCAAAGAGTACCTTGTGTGAAAGTTTGAAGTTTCTGTTGGGCAATCTCGGGATTATGGGCCGTCCACCCTCCATATAAACCCGTCCGTTCATCATCCGGCGCTCCCATTTTATTTCTCATAATGAAGCATCTAGTTTTAATTTGAATGGAGATGATCAGCATGTCGAAGCCCACCCCTCTGAACAAGTTTACGATGGAGGTAGACAACCGCGGGGGTGTGCACTATGCACCCTACTTGCGTTCCATCCGTCTTATATTTGAACCGTCCGATTCATTCAAACATCATAATGAAGTATACGGTTTTTAAATGAATGGAGTTGGTCGGCATGACTCAGAGAATCTGCTTACCAAGTTTCATGTTCAAAATGGGGAATACCAAGGTGATTTATACTAAACGACATTTTATGAATCCGGGCGGGGTGCGGAATTTCCGTCGATCATAGTAAACCCCACATTACACCCTCCCATTCAAAACCTTTGAATGAAGTGTGGGTTCTTTATTAAGACAAAGTTGGTCAGCATGTCCAAGAGCATCTTGTGTGCAAGTTTGAGGTTTGAGAGAGGTGATATCAATGTCATGCTTTAATTTATAGTGTGCATGGATCTGTCGGACGGTGCCTGACCTATTTAATTTCCACTTCTTCCATCGCAGCTTCTCCCTCTTCCTCCTCCCATTCTGAACTGTTGCCCCCATTCAAGTACAACTACAAGCTGCGAACGATCGCCTTGCTTCAACCCATCGTGTCAATCCTACAGCTGCCTTGATTAGGAATCCTTTGACTGAATGGCAGGTCCATGGCGGTGTGCATAGCCTTCTTATCATTCTTCTTCAACACCCGCTTTCCTTGACACTGCACGTTCCCTTGTACACCTCTGCCACAACCAATCGTTACAGCGTTCATTGCAGTACTTGCTATTAGCGAAGTCATTACTTCATCGATTGCGTCCACAACCTTGTCACTCTACTACAACACACGCTCTCTTGCACACTCCTCTGCCGCGACCAAACGTAGCAGCCGTTGCTATCAGCAAGGTCTTTTTATTGTCTCAAGTTACTTGCAGCAACATGCTTTGGTACATACGGTTTCCAATGGATGGGGTGCCATATCAACTATCAACTTCCCCGCAACACAAGCAATCTTCATTGAGCAGCGATAGAAAATGACCCAGAAAGCGATCGACCTGCAGCCGGATGGACAAGGAAGCATATCAGCAACAACCGCATGATGGCTCATTCTTATTGGACTTGCAGTGGCTATGGTGGATGGATGGAATCAAGTGCAGTGAAGAGAATCCTGGATTGTTGCTTTGGCTACTCGGCGCATTTGTCTGCAGCAAGGATGGATCATATCACGTGGATACGGCTGAGGATGATGGTGGATTGGATGGAATTGAGCAAAGGGCTTGTATCTTTGACAAAAGGTGCCGTACAGCCATGGATGATCTTGGAATATTCGATTCAATGCATGCAGCAGCAATTTTACAATCACGGATGAAGGATGTTTATGACGGCAGCAATCAAGAATACAATGGCACAGCTATCCCTGTCGACTCGATGTGACACACCCGTAGCTTATTCATTTCCCTTACTATCTTACTCGATAAACAATATATACACTACCATGTGCTATTCTTCGACTTTTCCATTAAATTCAACCTACATATTATCTAAACGAGCATCATGCCATCAGTTCATATACTAAAGTTGTGGATCACTGGGTGGTTTCTGGATTGAAAGGAGGGGGAATGGAAACTTGAAGGTTGGAAAGCGAGATTGGATCATTTACATCATCGTATCGAGATGCTGTTGTTCTTTTGTCACAGGTCCTAATTCATGTATTGATAGACGAAAGGTAGGCATGGTTCTCAAACGCTTGCATTACAAGATATTAATTCGGAAGTTTGCACCCAAGGTGCGCTCCACCCCGACGAGCAATATTGTTCTATGAAAGACCACACGTTTCATTGTAAAGTTTAGAGATACATGCACCTTTATGTTTTACATATGCTGACCTGTAAGCGTGATGCTATATGGAGAGTGGTGTTTGTTTCATTGTGAAGTATCATGCAAACGAGCTGTGTTACACAAACACGCCCCTCTGCATCTTCGGCTCTATTGAGGTCCAGCTACTTTACAATGAACAAAGACCACTTTCCATATAGCATCACGCTTACAGCATAGTGAAAACATAAATATGCCCATAACTAAAGATTTTACAATGAAACCTGTGGTCTTCAATCGAACAAAGTTGCGCGGCGCGATCCAGCGCACCTTGTGTACAAGTTTCACGATCGTCGTGCCCATTCTCAAATGGGAATTACTACGCGCGCACCAAAATGTAGGCATGGTAGTAACGTAACCCAGCAACCAATCAAATAAACATGTCTCTCATCAATCCTCATTGACCATGCGCGCACCACTTTTGCTATCCCATGTCATCTTGACCATGCACGCACCTGTTTTATGCTTTCATCTCGCATGCACCTTATTTTGTATCCCTGTTCATGTGCAATTTGTCTCCTACTATGCATATAATGGTTGAAAGCTCATCATAGAATACAGCACACGATGGATCAAAGCATTGCTAATTAGTAAAGTGATGGTGCGAGCAGGTTGGATGAATTGATAATATATGTAATAGTGTGTGAGATGATGGAGTAAAATTGGTGCGTGCATGGTCAATGATGGATGAATGCAGATGACATGGGATAGTAAAAGTGGTGCGCGCATGGTCAATGAGGATTGATGAGAGACATGTTTATTTGGTTGGTTGCTGGATTACGTTACTACCATGCCTACATCTTTGGTGCGCGCGAGGTAGAAGTTTGGTGCACGCGTAGTAATTCCCTTCTCAAATTCACCCAATCTCACGCCAAGGTCGTTTTATCATTCTATTTAACCACACATCATGGGTAACAACGAGGTATTCAGGTAAGCAAGCCTAATGGGTGCTGTGTAACGTAGGTATCATCGAGGTATCATCGAGGTATCATCGAGGTATCATCGAGGTATCATGGCTGTGTTTCCTCACTGATACCGTGATCGAGTGCGTGCTCATTCCTATTTTCCTACAGTCACACGCCAAGGTCGTTTTATCATTCTATTTAACCACACATCATGGGTAACAACGAGGTATTCAGGTAAGCAAGCCTATTGGGTGCTGTGTAACGTAGGTATCATCGAGGTATCAACAAGGTATCATGGCTGTGTTTCCTCACTGATACCATGACCGAGTGCGTGCTCATTTCTTTTTGGCTACCACACATCATGGGTAACAACGAGGTATTCAAGTAACACTCGCCTTCTCATTGGTATTCATTTCCCTTTCATTCTATTGGCTGACATGAACCCAGCCCACACACTTGCTGCGCGCGACAAAGCAGCTGTTTCTCTGTTACCTCGATACCAAAACCGTGATACCTCG
The DNA here is from genome assembly GCA_000697475.1 of Lichtheimia corymbifera B2541. NCBI lineage: Eukaryota > Fungi > Mucoromycota > Mucoromycetes > Mucorales > Lichtheimiaceae > Lichtheimia > Lichtheimia corymbifera. The sequence continues at coordinate 167,411 of JNEU01000706.1, forward strand.
GTGTTACTACATGATGGATAATTCAGAATCGTCTAGTTCTCTCAGCAACTTCACTCTGGCTCAAAAGTACAAACCCAGGCGAGATCTAATGAGCAAGCTGATACTTGACGATAAACGTGTCAATAACCTTATCGTTAATGAGATCATTGGTATGAAGCTCACATACTTTTGGCGTTGCTTTATATTGTATTCCTGTCTAATGTTCGTTTTTAGGTGAACATGCTGTGAATCAATATGTGTCAAGACCCACAGAATGGATAGACTTCACTAAATCCGATGTACTTTACACTGCCTCCTCTGCACAACATGACAAAACTCTACCTCCTCTACTTGTGGAAATTCAATATACGGCAAATATGGCATTCTATCGTCGGTTGATTAAGTATGGTTTATCAACAATGAAGCAGCACTCGGCATCACCAGTTGTACTCGTTATTGTGATTCACAACATCACTACAGAAGTAGTCGATCTTCTTATTAGCTCAAAGAAGCAACCATATCTCTTTGAACTACCTTGTCATGGTTGGGCAAAGTCTTGCTATGTACTCAACGCGTCTTCCATCTCTGCTCACATCAGCCAGACCGTTTTGAATCCTCTTGTTGCTCTTGGCCACTTTTTAATCCAACAAAAACTATCACTGCGCCATATTGATCGAAATGACGATGCCACCATCCAACTCCTTTACGCCATTGCGAAGGAATTATTCGGTGATGATTCACAAAATGGACCCAAAACGGCAGATGTTCTTCAACAGATCCACGATCAATGTACCATGGCGAAAACGGTTTTATGCGAGGATGTATCCAATATTTCATCACAGAAGCGCACTCTTGCTTGCTTGGATCAAGTATTACACATCATCAACCAGCAGGAGTCAACAACTGCGTCGGCAATTGGCACTAGTGATTCTGGATCCGCAGACTGGCAATTTGTTGAAAAATACCACAATGACCATGGCGCATTCAACTGGCAAACCATATTTGAACTAGGAAAAGCAAAAAACCTGTTCAAGAGCTACTCGAAGTGGACAAGCGCCAAGTCGGCGTACTATCGTCAAAAAAAGCAAAGACATTAGCTTTTCGATATATTTTATTCACTTTATGTACATAGTTTGATATCTCCAATACCCATAATAAAATTGTGCTTTCATCTTGATACTCTAAGCGAAAGGATGGTATATTGACTGATGTTGCTTCCACGCGAACCATGGGGCTGTAGGGTGGCAAACAAGGGTGGTATCAGTGAGGAAACACAGCCATGATACCTTGTTGATACCTCGATGATACCTTGCTGATACCTACGTCACACAGCACCCAATAGGCTTGCTTACCTGAATACCTCGTTGTTACCCATGATGTGTGTTTACAATGATAAAACGACCTTGGGCGGTTACCTGTAGCAAAAAAGAAATGAGCACGCACTCGATCACGGTATCAGTGAGGAAACACAGCCATGATACCTCGATGATACCTCGATGATACCTCGATGATACCTTGATGATACCTCGATGATACCTACGTTACACAGCACCCAATAGGCTTGCTTACCTGAATACCTCGTTGTTACCCATGATGTGTGGTTAAATAGAATGATAAAACGACCTTGGCGTGTGACTGTAGGAAAATAGGAATGAGCACGCACTCGATCATGGTATCAGTGAGGAAACACAGCCATGATACCTCGTTGATACCTCGATGATACCTACGTTACACAGCACCCAATAGGCTTGCTTACCTGAATACCTCGTTGTTACCCATGATGTGTGGTTAAATAGAATGATAAAACGACCTTGGGCGTGTACCTGTAGCAAAAAAGAAATGAGCACGCACTCGATCATGGTATCAGTGAGGAAACACAGTCATGATACCTCGTTGATACCTCATGGCTTACCTGTATTCATTTCCAACCCACATAGTAAACCCCACATTATACCCTCCCATTCCAAATTTTCAAATGAACATGAGGTCTTTTTTAGATCAACGTAATCAGCATATCCAAGAGCACCTTGTGTGGAAGTTTCAGATTCGAGATGGGAAATCTCTCATAATCATAGATTGGTTTTAGTGCGCATTGGATTTATACAAGAGAACAGCTCAACCTCCTAATTCCCAGCTCTTCCGCCCCAGGCTTCTTGTCTCTTTCTCCCATTCAAAACGGTTGGCTCATTCAAGCACAACTGCCACCGGAGAACGATTGTCCTGACTCAACCCATCATGTCAAACCTACGAATGCCTTGATCCAATTGTCTTTGGCTGAATGGGCAAGTCCATGGCGTGTACACCCCACTACAACACCACTCGCGCTTCATGACACAGCAGCTTCTCTTGTACACTCCTCTACCACAACCAACCCTAACAGCATTCATTCCAGCAGTTGCCAATAAAGTTGTTTACTGCATAGTCTCAATCAGCGTTCACAACCTTGTCACTCTGCTGCAACACACGCTCTTGCACACTTCTCTGTCGCGACCAACCGTGGCAGCTGCTATCAGCAGGGCCCTCACTCCATTCTCTCAAGCAGTGTTATATACTTGCAACAACTTATCACACAACCTTTTTACGCAAACAGAAGATAGCTATCATATACATACAGCTTTATTTACGTGTTACAATTGCTTCAATACATGTACGAACTCTTATGGATATGGATATCAATGTTGTTTGGTGTATGGGATGGAGGGAATTGGGGTGTGTACATACAACGTGTTGAAAAAGAGTGTATCCATTGTCAACTTGATCTTGAGCGTATCATCCTGAACGATTCGTGCCACCAATTATCCTACTTTACACGCTATTCCATGGCAACTATCATCATCATCCAACTCCATGATTTGACACGCCACGCCTGACATCCAACCATTCACCTTTGCACAATGCGTAACCAAAAGATAGAACTTTCCAAATCAATGTATCTCTACCTTGGGATTCGATCTACGATTATGGCCAGGGTGATGGCGCTATGAAAATAACGCGGACCACTGCATATAGCCTAAATTCACCCCATTTCCCACTAGAATAGTCTTCTTCTATGACACGTTGTATGATGAATGAATGGATAAATCCACCTATTCTATTGATATCTCTTCAAGCAATGATCATTGTTAACACCAGAAATGCAATCATTATTGGATTAGGAGAAGGACGACAGTATTTATCTGAATTCACTTATGATGTCTGCATCCAATTGAAGAAAAGCATTAATATGTGGGCCATCCACCAGACCAGTTGAGGTCGTTGATGAGCAATTTGGGAGCACCATTATCCTCAGCGTCATAAGCATGTCGTGCAATAACACCATCATTTACATCTTGACCACCAGGGCCAATCCACTTGTCGTTGCCAGCATCGAAGATCGTACCAGCACTTTGCATAGCGTCAACACCATTCTTATCTAAGTATGGGCCGGTGATAGACTTGCTTCGGCTCACGACAATCTTGTAAGTGCTATCCACACCTGGTATTTCATCTCGTCAGCATCAAGTTGTTGATGAAAGATCACGAAAATGTACCTGAACAACACTTGTCGATCGATGCAAAAAGATAGTAATAGCCATCATGATACACAATGGATGCAGCTTCGATAGCATTTGAATCATTCGGATTTGCTGCGATCGAATAAATCTTGGCGTTTTGATATGGCTTCATGGTAGCTTTGATGAAAAGGATCAGTGAATATGTAGGTCTATAGTAATGGAACAAATCCTTCCCCTCCACCCAATCAATGTGTGAATTGTAGTACCTGGATCCAATTCGGTGATCTTGAGACCGCTCCAGAAAGAACCAAATGCCAACCATGGCTTTCCATCATTATCAATTACCTAATGCAACAAGGAAGTCAGCGATCTGGTGTGATATCCGGCATATAAATAAAGCACCTACCAACTCGGGATCGATGGCATTGTAGTCATTACTGCTTGTCGTCTTGAGTACCAGGCCGTCGTCACGCCATGATCCAGCTTTGATTGAGTCAGCCGATGCCAAACCAATTGCTGAATTTTGGCTACCGAAAGAGGAGATGGCATAGTAGAGGTAGACTCGGTTGTTGAATACTTTGGCATCAGGAGCCCATACATCCAAGCCAGAATGACCAGAAGCTGCGGATGCCCACCATGACGGAGCACTCAAGAATATTTGAGCAGCACTCTCCCAAGTGGTCTTGTCATTAGAATACTTGGCTTGGATACCTATATAATATATACCTGTTATTCCGCCAATATAAACATTGCGCTGTCATTCTAACGTACCATCGCCAGTGCAAAATGCAAACCATGTACTATCTTCCTTGATGATTGTGGGATCATGGCATCCAATGTCACCACTCAAATTCCAAAAGTCGCCATAGACTTGGGAAACAAGAAGGGATGAGGCAAATAGAATACCGGTCGAGATTTTGCCAAAGAGCATAATAATGATGATGTTAGGTGTCGAGAACAACGCTCCAGGAGTAGCCACTAGTAGCTTATTTATATTAAAACCTCAGAGTCTGGACATTGTTGCACGCTCATTTCAAAAGTACATTATTACGCCTGCAAGTGTATTAAACTTTCGAGTATAATAATAATGCATTTACATTGCCGAGGATATTTTGACGGTATGACAATTGTCAGGATTTCGAGAGGAGAATTTCAATCATCATTTGGTGTATATCTCCGTACCTGAAATACGTGTATGCTGTACATATTCATGCTTCTTTTCGGGGATAAATGATACCAAAAGGAGAACCATGGATGTACTACTATAGTATGACCCACATTCGTCGTCTTTGGGGTACAATCAGGAAAGGTTTGAATCGAATGGAGGTTATGAAACCGTGTAACGATCATAGGCATGGCTACACAAATCTTGCCTCGGATTTTTTGGCATTTCAGGGCGGAAGCATCATTTCTCGATATAAATGCATACATATATGTAATGGCCGAAATAGAACATGCGCCACGGATGCATCTACTAGAGTTTCCAAGAGATATGCAAAAACATGGGATCATCCAAATCCAGTAAACAATGTGCCACGTAAATTTGTGTCATATGAGAATCAAAGGCACATATTACATTAACAAAGGCCACACAGATCGATGTACAACCGAGGTTGAGAGTCATAATATGTGAAAGCTGCCTCTTTATTATCCCCCATCCATTTAAAAGAAAACAACTACATGGCAACTACTACTGATGTCACGTTTAAATGTGCCTTGGATGACATGGGATGTACGTGATGGCAGTGATTAAAAAGTGGTAATGGCGTTGTGTGAGAATAAACCTACTCCACATTGACGGGGCTTGCCGAGCATAGTGCAGTAACAGAGGTCTTTGCTCTTGTTCGCAATGATTCGTTTGAGCGGAGTAATAAACTTGCAGGTACGACATTGACCGTCATGTGGATACCGTTTTCTCCCAGGGAGTTGTATATAATGGCTGATTAGTATATGCGATGTGGGGTGACCCATGAGAAACAACACGGTTACAATGCTCGTGGAGGAATGTCATTGTTTTATTTCCCGGAAACGAGAGCAAGAAGAGGGATGGATGGTATACTATGATATTGCTTAATTCTTTTGTTGCTTCTTAAAGTCTTCCAAGATCTGGGCAGTAGAAGAGGAGCCAATACGAGTAGCACCCTTACGCAAGAATTCGAGGACTTGATCAAGGGTCTTGATACCACCCGATGCCTTGACTTCAATATGATCCGAGACGTTGGCACGCATCAACTCGATATCTTCATAGGTAGCTCCAGAGGAAGCAAAACCAGTGGAAGTCTGTTTTGAGGATCATATATCAGCATCCATCCACATTTTCACAATGAACCCATCCACTCTTACCTTTACGAATTCAGCACCAGCAGCTTCAGAGAGCTTGCATGCTTGGACGATCTCCTCCTTGGTCAAGTAAGCATTCTCGAAAATGATCTTGAAGATGATATCGGAACGCTTCTCCTTGCAGGCACGGATCACGGATTCAAGTTCCTTTTGGCATTCATCATATCTGCCAGCCTTCAAGTGACCCACATTGATCACCACATCCAGTTCCACAGCACCGTCTTCAACAGTCTGCAATGCTTCGGCAACCTTGGCACTCGTAGGCGAGTTTCCATGGGGGAACGAAATCACGGTACCCACGAGCACGTTTGAACCCTTGAGAATCTCGGCAGCTTGCTTGACATCGCATGGCTTGACACATACAGACTTGGCGTCACATTCAAGAGCAACCTTGCAGCCGGCTTCGACATCCTTGGGAGTATGATCAGGCTTCAAAATGGCGTGATCAAAGACCTTGGCGAGTTGGGTGTAGGTAATCGTGTCAACGTTGATCATGGCGGGAAAGAAGATAACAGCGTGTGAAAAGTGGGATCGGAACGCGTCGTACTTTTATTCAGAGCAATCCACCAGGTCCCAAATATATAGTTTTGCTCCCCTACACACACACACAATAAATAGCCCGTGCTTTCAGCTACATTCAAAGTACACGCTATATCATTCATGACAGTGTCCAATGTATTATTTCTACCTAGCTACATGCACAGTAGAGACCATAGATAGTAATGTGTTGTGGCTCTCAATTGGGATTCATAACAGAGTATGTAAGTCCAGCTGGCTGATCCTGAGTTACCAGGGGATAAAGCTATCATGTTGTCAAGTGGTGGACCCTGATTATCCATGTATGGGAGATCATGGTGGATGCGATGGAAACAACCGCAAAGGTGGAAAGCGGCGATAAAACGCTTGTGGAACCGAAAAAGAGCGATCCGGGACGATTGACAACTTTTTACTGTTCCCGTAGCCATATCATGTCGAGGCTATCATCATGCACATAATGTACCGCTGCATTTAGACCCATGTTCCTCTTAGCCAAAATACTATTGGCGTTGTGTAAAATATAGGGATACCGTTTCAATGCATCATGAAGTCTTTATTATCCTCGTGAATTGAGTAGCCTATTTATCCTTTCATGGTGAGTGATGTTGACTCGTCTTCCTTCTTTGGTATCCATGACAATGAGAGCACGTTAACAATGAAATGCCAACAATGACCATTGGATCAGCTTTAATCCATACAGGGTGGTACCGAGAAGACACATTCATGATACTTACCGAGGGGCTTTTGATGGTATAAGCAATCAGGTAGAATGGAATCAAGCATTGTTGTGATGTTTTCAGTTTCCAGGCACATAACAGTTGTCGGGGATACGTTGAATGTGGAAGATTTGATTCGCCAGCTCTGATTCAAGAGCCTACCTTGCATCTCTTTTACTGTAAACACCCCCTCCATCACCCACCATGCTTCGGTCTCCGGTGCGCTTGACTTCCCTCTTCACTACACCAAGACGCTCTGCATTGTTGTGCGTCAGCTTAAGGAGAGCATGGTATACAACAGGCACACGTGGTAAGTGATATATAATGAATGGGTTTTTTATTACACGGCGACCTGTCAAAATACTAACGACTTGACTATTGTTCCCTCGATCGACTCATTCCTGCAGAGATCACCGACACCGAGATCAAAATCGACGACAAGGTTTATCCAAAGGACGCATGGACCAACATTTCAGAGACGACCTTGTCACGCGTTGGACGCAAACTTCACTTGGAGCCTCGACACCCTATCTCCATTATCCGTCAACTGATCGAGGACCATTTTGCCAATTGGACGACTTTTAACGACCTGCATCCCGTTGTCACGACCAAGCAGAACTTTGACGACCTGCTGGTACCCAAGAACCATGTTGTACGCAACAAATCCGACAACTACTACTTGAACGAGACGACCATGTTACGTGCGCATACCTCAGCTCACCAACTTGAAGGATTGCGTTCTGGCGCTGACAAGTTTCTTATTTCAGGCGATGTGTTTCGACGTGATGAGATTGATTCATCGCATTATCCCGTGTTTCATCAAATGGAAGGATTAGTGACCTTTGATCGTGCGGAGGCTACAGCCCAAGTACAAGCGGATTTGGAGGCTACAGGCATGGTGCAAAAGGCTGCCAAGGTACAAGTTGTGGATGATACCACCATCACGCCATCCAATCCTATCCAACCCACCCATGATCCAAAAGATGTCGAAGCCGTATCAGCTCACTTAAAGTACTGCATCAACTCGCTGGTCAGCAAATTGTTCGCCGATGAACCCAATCTCGAGGTGCGTTGGATCGAGGCTTATTTCCCTTTCACGAGCCCTAGTTGGGAGGTCGAAATCAAGTACAAGGGTGAATGGCTCGAAGTATTAGGATGTGGTGTTGTCCAACAACCCCTCTTGAATAATGCAGGTACGCATAAAAATGGATTCCCCTCACACACAGAAAGATTGATCAAGGGGGTTGGGTTGTAGGCATGGAAGGCAAGATCGGCCACGCATTCGGCATGGGCTTGGAACGATTAGCTATGGTTCTTTTTGATATTCCCGATATTCGTCTTTTCTGGTCACGAGATGAACGTTTCTTGCAGCAATTCGAACCCGGCAAAATCCAGAAATTCAAGCCATTCTCGAAATACCCACCTTGTATCAAAGACATGTCGTTCTGGTTGCCCAGCGCTGAATGGGAGGGAAACAACTTTTGTGAATTGGTTCGTGATGTCGCAGGCGACCTTGTCGAAAGCGTCAAATTGGTAAGTCCTAGTGCTGCATAGCATTGCATGTCCCGACAGCATCTAACATAGACTTTCCTAGATTGACGATTTCACTCATCCAAAGACAAACCGACGCAGCTTATGTTATCGCATGAATTACCGATCCATGGATAGGTAAATGGTCTTCATATGATATCATCCAGGAAACTCAATTTTCTTTTATAGAAATGTAACCAATGAAGAGATCAATGAGATCCAGGAACGTGTGCGTGATGCTGTAGCCAAGGAGTTTACTGTAGAGTTACGATAGCCACCGAACTTGCATGCATTCATGGCGCTTCAAATATATATATATAAAAGTGATGTTCAATATAATGATTTCTTTACCCTTTCTCTCTCTCTTTATCCACCTTCCTATTTATATACTTATTATGCCATTATCTCAAGATCTCGATCATCGTCCCAAGAGATCCATATTCCATATTGGCCTGGTCACTTGTTGCATGATAGGCCACGAGTTTACATGTATGTTATCATTGAACATTGGAGACATGAGGGAGTAATGTGTCTTTTTCTTTCCACTGTTGCGTCTTTTAGGGGTGATACAGTTCTCGTATGTCTTAGCCTGCGTTTCGTACATTGGCATATCTTTAAGGTGGTTGTTCATGATTATACATGTAGATATGGCACTCCCTATTTGCTTTCACTTGGTCTCTCAAAAGAAATGACGGCTTTGATATGGTTATCTGGACCCATTTCTGGTAAGCAGTAGTAGTAGTGATGCAATGCTACTCTTATGCATAGTGCCAATATATGTAGTATCCTAAACAAATAATTTTATTGCAGGTCTGATCGTGCAGCTGGTAAGCATGATGGATACACAGAAAAATATGCACAGGTTCTAAAAGCGTATCATCAAGGTTATCGGTGTATGGAGCGACAACTGCAAGTCCAATCTCGGTCGACGCCGCCCTTTCATCATCATTGGAGGTGTCATCGTCTGGGTATCGCTTCTGGGATTAGGATATGTGGAACCAATTGCTAGGACATTAGCAAGCAGCAGTGAAAGAACGGTATGTGTAAAATAAGAAAGCCCAACTCAACATGCTAATCAAAATCATTTATACATAGATACAAAGCTTAAAAGTCGCTGTTGCGATTTCATCCCTGTGCACTCTCGAAATTGGTGCGAATATAGTGGAAGCGGGTAGTCGATCATTGTTCATTGACATGTTTCCAACCTCGCAGCAAAACACAGTCAACGTCTTTTCCAGCGTCTTTAACAACGTAGCTGATGTTTCCGGCTACTTGCTTGGATATCTCAACCTTTCCGATTTTATCCCCATGTCTGATGTATCGCAAATGGGTGCATTATGTACTATCGCTGCTTTTGTGTCTGCATTCACCCTCGTCATTGGCTGCCTATCAGCCTATGAAGAGCCTCTCTCGGCTGGTATTACTTCATCAACAACAAAGAATGAGTAAGTACATAGGTGGGGGGTAAAAGGGGGATCAAAGTAAAACGTGTTAAAATAACGGATACACCACTCATAGGCCATGGTATCAGACATTTATTGACATTTGGTACGCCATACGTCATCTACCTTATTCGATACAAAAGCTATGCAATGCGCAATTCTTTGCATGGATGTATTGGTTTCAATTTGGGACTTACGTGTGAGTATCATTCATCCACACACCACGACAACTATTGATATTATTGTGAATATTAGCACGACATGGGTAGCTGAAATCTACTCCAGGTCACATCATTCAGAACATTGGGATGAAGGAGCACGTATGGGATCACTTGCAATGGGTGTATCGGCAGTTGTAGCTATTGTATCAGGCGCTATTCTACCATCGGCTATCAAACATGGCTTTTTATCATCCAAAAACATGTATACCTTGTCACACGTCGTGTTTGCAGCTGCCATGGTTCTCGTACCTTTTATCCATTCCCTGGCAGGTGCCATGTTGGTGTGTGGTTTGGTGGGCGTCACATGGATCATTACCATGTGGGTGCCCTATTCGTTGATTAGCGAATACCTGGTGCTCGAGCAACACAAGGAAAAGCAGCATCCATGTTATGATTATCGATCCAACTCTCAAATCGAAGAAGAGTCAACGCCACTGCTTCCGGTAGAGGAAAAGAGCATAGATACGGGTATCGTGCTTGGCATTCACAATATATATATGACGCTACCGCAGTTCATTGGTATCGCCATTACTTCGATCATCTTTTCGCTGGCCAATTCACTCGAGCGACAAACACCCGATGACAACAAAGGTGTATCTTGGGTACTACAATCTTGCGGAGTGATGGCCATTGCTGCTGCTCTCGTCAGTCGAAGCATGGTGGATGTCGACTAACCACGAAAAGATGCACGATGATATCCCAACAACACCACCCTTTAATATAGATAGTACACCACTAGTATTGCTAAACAGAATAAATCTTTGGATCATGATTACTTTATTATGTTTGTCAGTGGTAGAATGCAAGAGAGATCACCAAGTTGTAGACGATCTATTAAGTGGCGCGTGTTCAATGCATGCCATTGCACAACCAACTGCTTCAAAGATGCACATGTTATAATTCCATCATCACGGCATTCATATAAACTGCAATGGATCGCGACAATGAAGAAATGTTTTTGTTACTATCACTCCTCCTGCATGATTTACTTTTGTTAGAGGTGCATAAATAAGCTTTGAATGTTCACCATCTATAAGACCCGTAGTAGTATGATTCCACCAGCCGCCATCTAAACGCTTCACTTTATCATTACAAGAGTGAAAGCCATCTCATAGACCTAAAGAGATATATCACGGAAGGATATAATAACATGATGAAGCACAATAGCATGGCAGTGACACAGTCCATGTGTGTGTGTGTGCATGGTTTCGTGTCACCTCACCTCTCAAGTTGTATAAAACCTTCCTTTTATACTGCGGATCTTTTTTTCCGCTTTCTTTTGTTTTGTTGATGCTATGGTGTTATCACAGCAAGTTGATACCCGACCCAAGCGATCTCTTTTACGAGTTGGATTGATTACATGTTGTATGGTGGGCATCCAATTCACATGTACGATACGACCACAAAATGTGTCAGCACCAACATCATGTTAAAAAATGTCATTTCTATCATTCCAGGGACGGTGGAATTATCGTAGGTGACCTATGAAAAGGAGAGCGAGAACAACGTCATGACCCTCTTACATTAGATATGGTACACCTTACCTACTCTCACTCAACTTGTCCAAGGAATTGACAGCGTTGGTATGGCTGGCGGGTCCTCTTTCGGGGGAGTGACGCAATTGCATTGGTGCATGGCGCTATGTTTAAAGCGTGTGATACTAAGAATCTCAGGTCTCATTGTCCAACCTGTAAGTACTACAACAGGCACCTTCATGTTGATATCAATCAGAGGCTGATACGTTGCTGGGGCATGAGCTTATTGGTGCATGGAGCGACAAGTGTACATCCAAGCTCGGCCGTCGACGACCCTTTATTATTATTGGAAGCGTGCTTGTATGCATCTCACTTTTTTGTGTGGGTTATGCAAAGGAGATTTCTCGGTTGTTAACAAGTGATGAGGACAATGAAGTATGTAAGAAGGGGGTCCTATTTTATGATAAAGGGTTCATTGTTGTTGACGAAACATGTAGGCAAGGAATAATAAGCTGGCCATTGCCATTGCAGTATCATCCTTTTACTTTTTGGATTTTTGCTTAAACGCGGTACAAGCTTGTTGTCGATCCTTGTTTCTCGACGTATTTCCCATCTCTCAGCAGGACACGGCGAATGCTTTTGGTAGCAATCTCGGGAACCTTACAAACGTTTTCGGCTACTTTATTGGATACCTTGATCTTGTAAAGTATCTTCCCATGCTTGGGAATTCACAAATGGGTGCCTTGTGTATTGCTGGGATCCTTGTGTTCGCGCTATCCATGACGGTAACTTGTCTCTCGGTTCAAGAAATACCCCTTTCAGCTGATGCTATAGTCAAAACGGATGAGTGAGTAGACATACAATGCTGAAACAATTGGGTGTTTATGTGTATACATGTTATTAGGCCATGGTACCAAGTGTTTGTTTACATTTGGTACGCCTTGCGTCGCTTGCCACCCTCAGTGCAAAAGTTATGTAATGCACAATTCTTTGCGTGGATGGGTTGGTTCCCGTTTCTCTTTTACAGGTAGGTATTCTACTACATGTTTATTCATTCACTCATGCATGGATTAGTACAACGTGGGTGTCTGAGATCTACTTTGAAGCACATCAACCGGAACGATGGGATGAAGGAACACGTGCAGGGTCGTTTGCATTGCTGATGTATGCTATTGTATCGGCTGTGGCCGGCACTATTTTGCCCATGCTTACCAACCATGGATTTCTCTCACTCAAAAACACATATACACTATCGCACACGGTGTTTGCTACGGCGATGCTTTTGACGTTTTTTATTCATTCAGTTGTAGGGGCAACCTTACTACTTGGACTTGTGGGAGTATCATGGGCAACTACTATGTGGATTCCATTTGCATTGATTGGGGAATATCTGGTGATTGAACAACAAAGAAAAAGTCAACATTTATTACAACAAAGATCCTCCTATGCAGCCATGGATGGTGAAACATCATCATCGTCATCATCGCCCTCCTCGGTTGTGTCATCATCATCGCGTACTCGGGTGGAAGAAGACGAAGAAAGAGGCCAATTGCTGGTTGCAGCAGTAGACGATACAATGGATGCTGGTATGGTGCTCGGTGTTCACGATATGTATGTGGTGTTTCCGCAATTTGCAGTTGCTATCATAGCAGCTCTTATCTTTTCGGTAGCCAATGCGGTGCAACAAACAGAATCGCCTGTGGACGATGAACGAGGCAATTGGGGAGTACCATGGGTCCTTCGCTTTGGTGGAATGATGGCTATTATGGCTATAGTACTGAGTCGACGTGTGGTGGATGTTGACCTGAACAACAAAAGATGATGCGTGCGGGTCGGCCCGTCAAATCCATAGATCAGATCTTGCAAATAAAGCATCCCCGCTTTCTTTACCGCTTTCCATCGTTTTGTATATCCGTAACACCATGAAGATAACTGACAAGTTGGAACAAGCCAAACAAAAGGGCCATATCAGCTATTCGTTTGAATTCTTCCCTCCAAAAACCGATGCTGTAAGCAATAACACGAAACCAACCTTGTCTTCTGTCCATTGACACACACTCTCTCTTTTATGAAAAGGGTCTTGCCAACTTGTTCGATCGTATGGGTCGCATGGCCACTTTGGAACCTTACTTTGTCGCATGCACTTGGGGTGCTGGTGGATCGACACAGCAACGCACTCTGGAAGTTTGTTCGACAGCTCAAAGCGTATACGGTCTCGAGACGCTTATGCATTTGACATGCACCAACATGGAGAAGGAAAAGATCGATCGTGCACTTGAAGTAGGTTGTGTGTGTGTATGGGTGTGCATTCATTCACTCATTCCTTGGGGAACTCTTTCTTTAGGATGCTAAAGCAGCTGGTATTCAAAACATCCTCGCACTTCGTGGCGATCCTCCAAGGGGACAAGAGTATTGGACACCTTGCGACGACCAATTCCAACATGCTGCTGATTTAGTAAAGTATATCCGACAGCATTACGGTGATTACTTTTGCATTGGTGTTGCTGGATACCCAGAGGGCCACATGGATACCCCTGACAAGGCGCAGGATTTGCAATATCTCAAAGACAAGGTCGATTGTGGTGCCGATTTCATTCTATCACAACTCTTTTATGATGTCGACGTATTCAAAACCTGGGTCAAAAAGTGCAGAGATCTTGGTACGTTTGAAATCAATGGACACAATAGAGATTGCTCACGGTTATTACGTTTTAGGTATTACTGTACCTATCATCCCGAGCATTTTGCCGATTCCCACACATCAGAGCTTCCGTCGTATCATCAATCTGTGCCGGATACAGGTACCAAAGGCCATTTTGGACAAGTTGGAGCAAATCAAGGTAAAAAGCGAGATCATCACCATGACAACAACAGCTTTTATTGATTGTATTGGCGTAGAGCGATGATCAAAAAGTCAAGGATTATGGCGTGGAATTGGCCGTGGATATGATCAGCGACTTGAGAGCCTCTGGTTTAATTGATGGTATCCACTTGTCAACACTCAACCTGGAACGATCAAGCCGTTTGATTTTGGAACGATTGAAGCTTGCACCTAGCAAGAAAGAACAACCCAAGGTATGCATAGTGGTAGGCTATCATTCAATCTTAGTAACTCATTCCATGACTTTTGAAGAATCGTGTCTTGGCTGCCTTGGCAAGTGACGCTTCTCTAGTGGAAAACTGGGATGAATTTCCTAATGGCCGTTATGGTGATGCAAGATCACCTGCCTTTGGTGAAAACACATACATTGCTACACAATTAGCGCCAACGTCCGAAGCTGCCAAAAAATGGGGTCATCCAACAACTGTCCAAGATATCACTCGTCTCTTTGAGCGTTACATTACCGGCGATTTGAGCAGCTTGCCGTGGTGTGATGAGCCGTTGCAGACTGAATCTGATACGATCCAGCAACATTTGACACAATTCAACCGACAAGGGTACTGGACGGTGGGCTCGCAACCTGCAGTAAATGGTGCAAGGAGTGAGGATCCTGTATATGGATGGGGTCCCAAAGGTGGTTACGTATATCAAAAGGTAATGCTAATGTTTATGCTGTAATGTTGATCCAATGCTGACGACAAGGTGTTTGTAGGCATTTATTGAATGCTTTGTGTCGGATGAACAACTTCACAAGCTTTTGGAAAGACTCAAGAAGGATCCTCATGTTACGTACTATGCTACCAATCGCAAGGTGGGTGTTACAATCGGATGATGCCGCCTGTTTGACTGACACTTTTTATAAAAGGGTGATCTTTCAACCAATGTAGAAAACACCGAGGATCAAAACGCGGTAACATGGGGCGTATTCCCTGGCAAAGAAATTGTACAGCCAACCATTATTGAGCGTGTCAGTTTTGAAGCATGGCGTGATGAAGCATATCAGTTGTGGAAAGAATGGGAGCAACAATACCCTGCAGATAGCAAGACAGCCCAGCTTTTACGTGACATTGCTGAACGATATTGGTTAATCAACGTAGTCCATAATGATTTTCAACAACCAAGTAGTTTATTTGAAGCAATGCTTCCATAAATCGATAGAATAAAAGAAAAATCAAATTGAAAAAAACTATGTTGACTGCATTCAGATAACGGATGTGAGAGAGTGGTTTGCATATATGGGTTGGGGCTGTTTGTCTGCAAGAGAAACATGAAAATGGGTGCGTGAGTGTGTAGTATGTGTGGTAATGAAAATGCGTGTAATTCCAAGGAATGTTTGTTTTCTTAACCAGACTTCTCGAGCTATTTATAATACAGCAAATGGTTGTTTGTCAGCAAGGAAGAAGAAAGAAAAGAAGAATGGATATACTCACAGCAGCCTTTTCAGCCTCATAACGCTTCTTGTCTTCTTCAGCCTTGGCAGTGTAGGGCTATAAAAAAATGCACACGCGCGCGTTCGCGGGCTCAATTAGTCAAAAAGTAAAAAAAAAAAAAATGGGATTGCTTCCTCCACTCTCCCATCGCGTGTATGCGCGCGTTCGTTTGCGCTATACTTACAGCCTTTTCTTCATCACTCATGGCCTTCCACTTTTCACCCAAAATCTTGCCAAGGGTACCTTTTATCAGCATTGGGTTAGCTTTTTTCATGTAGAAAAAAAAATGATGTCAAAAAAATAGCCATACCAAAGCTAGCATCAGGGTTCTCTTCCTTGACCTTGGGACGCATCTCCTGGGAGAAAAACATGTAGGCAGACAAACCACGCTTGGGACCAGTCTTATCCTTCTTGGTACGCTTGCCATTCTCAGACTTGGCAGAACGCTTGCTAACGGCTTCTTTGGGCATGGTTCTAAAGAGGTAGAAGAAAAACAACAGTGAGAAAAAGCCATACACTTTGTATCAAACGTAGAGTTCGAAAAAACGCGATGAGGGAGGTGATGAGGGCGATGAGGATCAGGGTTGGAGAGTGTTGCTTGAGTAGCATAATGAAATTTTTCTTAAGGCTGCGGAGAGGGGAGGGGAGGAAGTACTCACCTCAGTAAGAAAGCAGTGGGTGGTGTGTGTGTGTGTGTGAGTGAAGTGTGTGGTGGTGGGTGGAGAGTAGTTGTGTGAGCTGTGCGAGTGCAAGCGGTGAGTGCGTGGCCTCTCACTTTGGCCCAGCAAAAAAAAACCGCCGCAGAGTGCGGGTCATGAAACATTATTGGGTGACACAGGCCTACATCACACACACACGCACACACACACGCGTAATCCCCCCTCAATTGAATTTTTTTTTGCTCCGGGTTGCCCCATAGCAGGTCTTTACCAGCTGCTCCTGTGTTGGATTTGGATTAGCACCATACTTAAAATCATCATTCTCTCCTCTACAGTAAGCAACAACCAGGCTCATACACTGCATTTAACACTGCCACCATTCTCAAATGACCACTCACCACCACCACCACCACCACCACTGTTAACTGAGCTGTGATTCCAATTACCGGTAATTGCCGTATCAGCTACACTCACCGCTCAGCTGATATCATTGGGTACATGAAATGCGGCTCTTGCCGATGTTGTGCGATAGTCACTCTTTATTGGTGTGCCAAGCCTATCACACACTTGCATATTATTGTCACTGCCACACGATAGAAAAGGAAAACATACACACACGCACATCCGCTTTCTCTCTCACACACACATACACACAACGTACGCAATCAATGAATGCGGGAAAAAAGAGGGAGAAACAGTAACTCTCTATTACTATCGTTGTCATCAAAGGACAAAAAGGAAGGTTCTCATTTTCTCTCTCTGTTTCTATAACCTCTTGTCACACACGAGGTCTTGCATGAAAGGAGACAAAAGTTGCTAATTACACATGAATCTTACGCAAACGGCAACAGAAACGAAAAAAGATGAATGTATTTACATGAGATTAAAAACATCTCCAATATTCTTGCTGTATACGTTTAATGCGTTTGATTAATTTGATACATTGACTTGTGGGTTGAACGATCTCGGGAAGTTGGGGTGCGTCTCCTACGAGTACTTCCATACACGCCGCTGCAGATTTGGAGATCGCCTCAAGATTGTATCCACCTTCCAACGCCAGCATCAATCGACCATCAGCCAAACTTTTCAACAAATGTGTCATTTGCCCATATCCTGCTGGTGTGACACAACATTGTCCAATATGATCACCAAGGGCTGCATCAAACCCTGCTGATACTGCACGACAAACATGTCAATGATCAGCATTTCCTCCTCCTTTTGCTCTCTCTCTCTTTTTACTTACCAATGACCAAAGACGGAGCAAATTCCATAGCGATCGGCATCACCACTTGTTGAAAGGCGTAAATGTAGTCGCCATCGGTCACCTCCCCCCATGACCAGGGTATATTCACCGTTCTATAGATGCCATGTCAACATCGTCAGATCGATCATCTCCTCCCTAGATGATACTGACCTCCCTTTTCCATTGCCACTGCCACAATAAATCTCACTACCACGAGAATCGCAAGGATAGAAATCTTGATTGTCGTACCGGTGAAGCGATATGTACAACACGTCTCGATCATCGTTTGTTAAACGTTGTGTACCATTGCCTATTGGGTTGCCAGTCGTTAATCCTCACTCCTCCTCCTCCTTGCTTTTATGCATCAACCATACCAAAATGAATGTCCCTAAAGTTTTGCCAAATGTCAATCCATTGTCCCATAGCGATCGATAATGACACACATACCAATCCAAAACCATTATCCGCCCGATCTCAGGATGATGTTCTCGCAAGTAGGAAATGGCCACGGCCACATTATTAAAAAGACAGAATCCCATAGGTTCACCCTGTTCAGCATGATGTCCTGGTGGCCGTACAATAGCAAATGCGTTCTTGACTTGATCTTTGACCACGGCTACACATGCTTCAATGACTGATCCAGCTGATAAAAGGGCACAATTGAACGATTCGGCATTGAGATATAACGAGTCATACTCTCTTGCAAGTTCAATCAGTTGATTGCGGTCCATATCTATATAATAGATTTATGAGGGATAAGGACGCATGACTCTAATTTTTCGTACCTTCGAGAGCGCGCATTTTTTCGTAATGCTCAAATTCATGCACGTTTAAAATCTCTTGTCGAGTCGCATAGCGACCCTTGATACGTACGCATTGTTTCAATAGCCCTTGACGCCACAATCGGTTGTAAATCTCAAGAATACGGTAAGGTGATTCAGGATGAGGTGCATCACCATCAAGCGGTTCCAGTTCAGCGTGGTAAAACATGCAATAGTCATATACATAGCCAGTGGGTAATTTGTTGCATCTTCTCTTTTTCCGTTTTGATCGCACCATCCTGTCATTGTCAAGATGTATTCGACGCGCCGTTGTATTGATCATTGTATTGTCATTGACTTTTGTTGTTGTTGTTGTTGCTGGTTGGTGGGGTATTTTCATTGATGATCGATGAGCCTTGGACGGTGCTCCTCGTGGTGCTGGTGCTGGGCTTTCAAATATGCTTGAATTGACATCAGACAACTCGGCACTGATATCAAAATCGTCAAAATTATCATCTTCCATCACTGGATCAAAGTCGGTTCTTGTTGTTGATTGTTCGGTTGACTTGACATGGCTGCTTTGGAATGGTGTTGTATCCTCCTCCAATTGATATTCTTCCTCTGTCAACATATCCTGCTGGTTCTCTCGCTGAATATCCATCTCATCACTTGTTGCCATGCCAATAACGTCAATCTCTTCTTCTTCCACATCATCCATAAGTTCATCGAAATCTAGATAACCCGGGTCATTCTTTTCAATGGTGTTTTTGGGTGTCGGTGTCGTTTCGCGTGATGAGGATGCTGCTGATGATGATGATATGAACGCCGATTCTACTCTTGGTTGGTGGTGTTGACGTGTTGTAGGCTCTTCTTCCTCACTCAAGTCAACCACTGGAACAACAGCTGCTGCAGATATCGGTAGCGGATCGTCATCTGTGAGATCGATACACGTTGAATCAGGCCATGAGGGGATATTTCTGCTAACAGGTGTGGTGCTCTTTTCCTTTTTGTTGTTGTTGTTGCTGAGAATGCGTTCCGGAAAGATAAAACCATCAGCATCAGGCTGTGGCATGTACTGAGCCAAATCGTTATCGCTCACCACAGCACCTTCGTCATCCGAGCCTGGGGTGGAAGAGGTCTTCATAAACAAAAATGTAGAGTCTTTGACAGGAGGCGGTAGAAAAAGAAAGGACTTAACTGATACCACTCCACTATGTCTCCCTCCGCACTTGGTCCTTATAGTGGCTTTTGTTACCAATATTTAAAATCATGCAAGATGCATCCCACTAGACTACGTTAACCTTTGGTCCCACAAAAAAAGT
Source organism: Lichtheimia corymbifera B2541 (assembly GCA_000697475.1). NCBI lineage: Eukaryota > Fungi > Mucoromycota > Mucoromycetes > Mucorales > Lichtheimiaceae > Lichtheimia > Lichtheimia corymbifera. Next base: position 187,441 of record JNEU01000706.1, read on the forward strand.
CCATGATTGCATACATGTTAAATATTAGCTGTAGTACCGATATACAATAAATCCATCCACTCCCATTCAGTTTGCACTTTTGTCATTGTGTTGCTTTTTTCTTTATAGAACGCGTTCCATTGTTGAGATCAACACAAAGAAGCAGCTACTAAATAATGACCATATACGCATTCTCATTGTCAATGATTGAGATTTATTAATGGTGAATGAAGGCTTTTAAAGCAGACAAGTGATAAGAATAAGCTAATCAACTGTGACATTCGTTCAAGTATGGGATGCTATTTCTAAAGCTTCATAATAGTAAAACATATTTCATAAAGGTGTTGGGGTGTACATAATGCAGAGTTGGTATCCATGGCAATATTTGGGTGGCGGTGGATGGTGGTGATGTTGCACCAGCTGCTTCGAATTTTAAGAGTCGCGTATTAAAGTAGGTCGCGTTCGCGTCTTTTGAGGGAGGTTGACCATGGACGAATATCTCACTGTCACTGTGCTACAAGAAAAGCGACCCGTATGGCATAATTACTACTCGTTTCCACTTTCACAATGTCGTTAACGTTGCTGTTGAATCAAGGTTACCTACAAGCTACTGGCGAGACAACTTGGACTACACGTCAATAAGGCCAAACAGTAAGCAACACGCATTTCCCATTCGAGCATCGCAACTAAACCTTCGAGTACGTAGAGGACTATGGACGTTTGCACAAGGCAATGAACAAGTACGATCCGTGTATTATATCTGTGGCGAGCTGATTGGCGAAGATCGATATACGATGCGACTTGTCAAGGATAACGAATTGGAAGGTATGCCTATTTCTATCATTATCTCGACGTTGTATGTTAACATGAGGATATTCAGAGACCAAGAAGCTATTCAAGATCATCACTGGAATGCATGTATACAGCGTATTACCGTATGAACCCAAGGTGAGTTGTGTTTTATGGAGAGTGGGAACCACGTGTCTTATCATTGCCAATTAGGATCTGTCTGTGCTTGTCACTGCCAGCAGAGATATCCCACATCTTGCACTTGAAGATCGTATAAAGTAGGTGGTCAATAGGGAAGGTATAGAATGAGTAAGACTAATGTCATTGCATAGATGTGGTGTGTTTAAATGCTCGACCGCTCAAGATACATATCAACAACCATCCAAAACGTCCACCACAGCCTCTACGACTTTTGCCAAGCAACCCCAACCTGCAACAACCAAACCAGCATCACCAGAAAAGAAACCTGAACCTGCACCCAAGAAATCAACTACAGCATCAATATTTGGAAAGGTACATGCGTTCATTTGGGATAATGTATTCCTTGTACTTACAAAAGTATTAGACATCTACCACCCTTGGTAAACGGCAGGAACGTGAGGAAGAAAAGTCTACAGCCAAAAACAAAAACGCCCCATCTACAAGTTCGCCTTCAAAGAAACAATCACCACCTCCACCACCATCGGTTTCAGCTGATGATATCTTTTTCGATGATGGCGATGAGGATATGAAGGATGCTGGAACACCTGTACGTGATGATCCAATGCAAACAGATGATAGAACAAACACTCCAGAAAAAGGTAATATACAAGATGATTCAAAGAAATGCATTGTATCTAAGATTACCTATAGAAACAACGTCTCCGGAGCAAGTGGAAGAGGCAACACCACCATCGCCTACTGCTGCTGCTGCTGGTACCAGTACTACTCCAGGCAAGACGAAGCGTAAGGTTCTTAAGAAGAAACAGTATACCAATGAGCGTGGATTTATGGGTAAGTCAGGCAGGGATATAAAGAATGGTATCACTTATATATATCTACATGATCTAGTGACTGAAGATGTATGGGAATGGGAAGAGGTGGATGCACCCGAAGCAGCAGAAGCAGCAACAAAAACAACAATGAATTCACCCAAGCGGACCCCTGAAGAGCCTAAAAAGAAGAGCTTTGGAGGCAAAAAGAAGAGTGGAGGAGCACAACAAGATTTATTTAGTTTCTGGAAGAAGCGGTAGTGATAGTAGTAGTTGTTGTTGTAATAAGAAGAGTAGTAAAAGATGGTGAATGATCAGGCACAGATTACATATTTTTGAGCGGGAATTTGAATGAATGTGAGTGGATGTTGTTGTGTTGTAGCAACAAGGCCCTAGCAAATATTTTCTTTTTCGCTCTTGTTTGTCGGATATATCGTTAGCCCTTGTGTCAGCCAGCTGTAATGGACAAAACCTTCGCCAGTGCGCTTCGTCATTCACGACTTGCCAGCTTTGATCGCAAGCTTGCACAAGTGTATACGACATCGAAAAACTGCAAGCGCTCGGGCGAATGGGGCCTTAAACGCAGTTTGCCTACTGTTGTGCGCACACCTTACATTACAGTCAGCGATCTCGATACAACTGAGCATCAAACACCATGGCAATCAGGCACCAGTCAAGTGTATTTTGTGAGACGGTGGAAAGAGAACTTTGGAGGATCGAAACGACCTGTAGCACGCAAGGAGCATGTAGAATACAACGTGGCAGCCATGACAGCTGGAGAATTTAAGCACTATGTCAAACGTATGACTAAACGCGCTGGTGACTTTCAAGCCAAGATTGCAAGCAAGGAATTGGTGGATGATCAAGTATTCGACTATGTGGGTGCCACCTTTGACATGGAAGGCAATCGACAGCGTGTGGTTGGACCTACCTACAGCGATCATACAATGCCACATGGATATCCGGTGCAGGGTCGTATTCTTAATGCAGTCGATGGTGGATATGCTGTCGGTATAGGCGGTGTCGTTGCATTCCTTCCAAAATCATCAGCTGTCAATTTACGCCGTAGCAGCGACAAAAGTGTACGCACGTTCTATGTGGTCAGCACTGGATTCGATGCTCAGGGTCGTCCACGCGTTATTGTACGATTGCATCAACCTATCACTGCATCATCCATAATTAGCAGCACCAACAACACACAGCCATTATCATCGTCAGCAGCATCCGTCACCCCTATCCCTACTTCGACTACTACTACTACCTCCACCACCTCCACCTCCACCTCCTCACATTCATCATTGTCATCATCACCATCACCATCATCCTCACCTTCCCAATCTGAAGATGATAAGGATAGATTTGGTAGCATGTTTTTGACCAGCAGTGAGGATCCTAACCCAAACCATCAAGAATTAATGGAAATGTTTTCAGAATTGATGAAAAAAAAGTAGATTAAAAAAAAACGTATATGCAATAAAGCGTGACAGTTGGTTAACAAAGGGAGATCCAAAAGTACACGGGGGGTAAGAGTCAATCTAAAGTGATTACCATGCAGCCAACTCGAGCGTGGAGTCCGTGGCACGTTGTGTATTGACATTTTCATACATTGGAAAGATGGCATTGCATCAACCCCTGCTATCCATCTCCTATTTTGGTGCTTCCGTCGATCATCGACTTGCAGGGTCGTCAAACCCAAAATTCGGTTTGGCTAAGCTGCCTTTTCTCTCTCTCTCTCTCTCTCTCTCGCTCGATTCCTCCCACCCCCCATTGTGATACGTGTGTTTGTATGTGTGCACGGTGCAATTGTTTATTATTGACAATCGTAAGCGACATGTGTGTGTGTGCACCCCTTGCCGCTGTCAATCGGATCCGATTTGGCAATTAACATCATGTCTGCCTGTTGATTGCGACAAACAGGTTTAGCATGGCTGAGAATGGCAGGTATCAACACTGGCCCCGTGGTCTTCTGCCATGCTCGTTTTCTTTTTGATCGATGATGATGGTTAAAAATAATATGTTTGCACACACCTGCTATACACCAGGAGTGCATCACCATTTGCGTGCACGCACTGTTACTCCACCTTTTTACTATTTACTCTTTCTGCTCCATCATTTCTCTTTTCTCTCTTTCGCCTTGTTCCTTGCTCCTTCATCCCTGATCTGATTTACTTTTCATTTATTGCATCCTCCCCTTTTCTTACGCACATCCCAGCAATCCTCGAATACATAAAACCCATCCATTCGATCCATCTCTTTTCTTTTTTCATCACTCAAAAAAAGTAATCCTCTTCTACTAGTCTCTCTTGCGTGATAGAGCCTGCTCTTACATTGTTGAGTAATTATCATCATTCAATCGTCTCCATCATACACGCGATACTTACACTCACACATCTTCATCCAGACAACCCATAGTAGTCTTCTTATATACATTCATCATGTACTCTCCAACATCGCACATTCACGTCGCTCCTCAGCAACCTACTACTTTTGATAACCCTGCCGCCCCGGTTGGCGATTGCGGTTTTCCTCTTGGCAACATGTACACCGAGCCACAAGACTACATGCGTCGTTTCAGTTACGCCGAACTTCTTTCCAACCACAGTGAAGCCAGCTTTTCTGATACTGAGCAACAGACACCATCCCCCAGCAACGACTATGAGGATTACGTTTACAACATGCAACAACAATGTACCTCTTTTGACGATAAGCGTTTTGTGCCAAGCTACCTGGATATGTATGCTTCTGGCAATGCTCAGCATCCAGCCACTACTACTACTACTACGACTCCTGCACAATGGCTATTTACTACCACTCAACAGCAGCAACAGTACATTCCACCCACCATGTTTGATTACACTGGTGCTTCGCTTGTGGATGCAGCTGCCTTGACGGCAGCTCCCACAGCTGTGATGCCATCTGCGGTCGCAGGCTCGCCGCCATTACTTTCTCTTCCTTCGTCGGATAATGCCAGCACCCATAGCAATAACAACAACAACCCTAATGACAACAACATGGTTGCTCAAAAGCAATCCTCACCTAAAAAGCAAGGAGCCAAGAAACCTGCTGCTCGTTCCCGTGGTCGTCGTGTTTCCAGCAACCCTGGTGCTGCAGGCCAAAAGATGTTCACTTGTCAACATGATGATTGCGGCAAGGTGTTCAAGCGTTCTGAACATCTCAAGCGTCACATTCGCTCCATCCATACCCTTGAAAAGCCATTTGAATGCCCTTATCATTCATGCTCCAAGCGCTTCTCTCGCTCTGATAATCTCAACCAACATATCCGCATTCATCGTCATACCACCAAGGATAAGCTATCTCCATCCACTGGTGCTGCCAACTCTAACTCTCGTACCGTCAACACTTATATGCAAAACTTTTTGTAAAAAGAGCAATCCATCATCATCATCAAGCGCTCTTCTCTCTTCTCTCTAAGGTTCTACATTATCATCATCTCTTTCTCTCTATCATCCAATCCCATTTTTTGCTCTTCCCCTTTTTTTTATTTGCTTCCCAAAAGCTTATTCTTGTTTCTTGCCTTTTTATTTGCATCACTTTTCTCTGCATTATCTCCCTTTGCATGCGTTTCTCAAATCTTTTCCAACTCACCACCATTTCTTCTATAATTTCACCTCTATCTTCCATTGCCTTTCTTGCAGCTGTCATTGAACACTGCAACTATTTTTTTCATTTAAGGATGTGTGTACATAGTTTTTCATCTTTCTACCCCAACACCTTTTTTTTCTATATGTCAACTGTGTACGTGCAAGAGAGTTATTCTCACTCTCGCTTTTTATTTCACCATTTTTCATGTATGAACCCGACCCTCTTAATAATAAACAAAGCCATTCTATTTTCACATTAATCCTTTTTCATGATGGCGTGATCATCCTTTGATAATGTCTGTGTGCATCTATGTGTGTGTGTGTGTGTGTGGCTAAAAGATAGGAGATGCATACATATGTACATAGTAGAATGATCCTTGTTGTGGTACCTTATGCAGCACACATGTCGTCGTTCGCCCGTGGTTCCCATTTTGGGATATTCCACCTTGACACGAGTTGCTGCATGATGGCAGCAACAGCAATAATCCAATGTGCTACATACTTTCGGATCACAAAACCCACATGTCATTGTGTTATTACGTGGTCGTCGGGTCGATCCAGGATAAACAGTAATCTCATTCAACCAACCCCCCCTTTTTCATTCATCTAATATGCCATTGCAGTAATAATGACAATCATCTCTTTCTCTCTCTCCTCTCTTGAAAAGGATATATCGTGCGTGGTACACAAACACACATCTTGGGGACACACAATGATCAGCGAGTCCCATGCGTGTGTGGATGATCCGCATAATAGATACCATTAAAGGAAAAGTGCAGCTTTTCATGGATGGGCTGATGGGGGACGTAAGTATAGGCGAGGATGGATACCATATTTTCAACACCGCCGCATCATGAGCAGAAGCAACCCGACAATGACACGTTTGCCCTGCATGCACAGGGTTTTCTTTTTTCTAATGATCAGCCGCTGATCCTTGTAGTAATTTTTCCTTGGTTGTATCATTTCATTCATTGTAGTATTACTTGTCACCAACACCACTGAGGATCATTGTCATTGAATATGATCTCTTTAAAACGTGTACTATAAAATGATGATGGTGGTGTATGTTGGCAAAGTTTGTACACCACTTTAATGACGGACATCCAATTCACATTAATCATTTTCTGCACGTCTCATTTGTAACCCTTGACGACATCATCTTGTTGCACAGTAACTAAAAGAGACAGCCATGCGTCATAGCAATATGCTCTTGTCTAACGAGGAAAACCCTGCATCATTTAATCCAGCACGAGGGCATTTGGTGTTGGTGGAGAGTAAAATGTGTGCAATAATGATCATGCATGATGTGATGATGGTGGGTGGTTGGTTGGTGGGGGTAGTAGGGGTCCAGACACCAATTATCCAAACTACTCCTAGTTGTATGTATGAATATGGCATCATTATCTGCACCTCCTTTGTACTATTTCACAATGCCTCATAATGACAATGACCATTCAATCAAGAGAGAGAAAATACATGATGATTTTTTTAATGCGCAACAACATGAAGAACGAAAATGGAATTGAAAAATGTGTTTTGTGTGTTATGATAAACTCTCTCGCTCTTTTTTTCTAGGCGGTTCTAAGGATAAGATGTACGCCACTATCGGTCCAAACAGGCTTGCTCAATTCACCGACTTGAAGCGCAAAAGCTGCTTCCTCAAAGGGTTTCTGCATTTGTCCTCGTTCGAAATAGCCCAAATCACCACCACGCTTGGCACTCGAACAATCCGAAAAGTTGGTTGCCAAGGCTGACAAGGTCTCTTTGCCATCTTCAATCTTCCTTTGATACTCTTCAAGGATCTCTAACGCTTCTTCTTTGGAACGCGTGATGTTTTCCTATAGAGTGGTACGTACGTTAGCATAAAAGATAGAGACACACACACATATAACCATTACCTCTCTCCACGAGGAAGGTCTTCTAGAGTCCTTGTGCTTGACGAGCAAATGGCTGGCTCTCACACGCTCATTGTCGGCAGCAGGAGGATCCCATCGTGATTCCTTGGTCACCGTGTTGAAGTAGTATTCTTTGTTGTAAGTACGCGAATGGCGAGTCACCCAGTTTGGTGGTAAATCCTATTATCATACAAGTAAGCTGTCAAATACTGGATTAGGCAGATGGCAAGCACTGGTGCATTACTCACCATGGTATACAGAGAGTCTGGTTAGGTCCCAAGGAAAGAGCAGCAAGCAATGGTCCCGCCAAAATTGGAAACCAGTAAGGCAAGACGCGTGTTCACTTACTCGCCTAGTGCATTCTACATCCAACCCTCCCATCCTTACCATGAATAAGTCACGTGAGCATCACCTTCATAGCATAGCATCCTCCATCATCCTATATGAAACACTGTAATCAATAAACTACAATGTTCTTCAATGACAATCATTTCAAACAAAGCTGGATCATTTTTAGTTGTCTTGATTCAAATACATAGTTCACGTACATTTATACCCTCCCACTTTAAGTTTTTATAATGAAGCGTGTGGTGTTTATTAGAACAAGGCTGGTCAGCTTGACCGAAAGCAGTTTGTGTGAAAGGTTCAAGTGTGAGATGGGTAATTCCAAGATCATGGGGCGTCTGCACTACTTACATATCGATCCGACCATTACATTCGGGCCTTCCCATTCAGAATTCTATAATGAAGCATATGTTTTTTAAATGAATGAAGTTGATCAGCATGACTCAGCGAATCTTCTTACAAAGTTTCAAGTTCGAGAGTGGGAATCTCAAGGTGTTGCATAGTAATCGACATTTCATGAATCCGGGCGGGTGCAGAATTTCCGTCGGTCATAGTAAATCACTCATTACACCCTCCCATTCAAAATTCTCAAATGAAGCGTGGGTTCTTTATTATGACAAAGTTGATCAGCGTATCCAAGAGCATCTTGCGTGAAAGTTTCAAGTTTGTAGTGGGCAAACTCGAGGTTATGGGTCGTCCACCTTACATATAATACCGTCCCTTCATCGTCCGACGCTCCCATTCTATTTCTCATAATGAAACATCCAGTTTTAACTTGAATGGAGTTGATCATCATGTCGAAGCCCACCCGACTGAACAAGTTTGACAATGGAGGTGGACAACCGCGGGGGTGTGCACTATGCACCCTATTTGGGCTCCATCCGTCTTATATTTGGACCGTCCGATTCATAAAATATCATAATGAAGTATACGGTTTTTAAATGAATGGAGGTGATCAGCATGACTCAGCGAACCTGCTTACCAAGTTTCAAGTCCAAAATGTGCAATCCCAAGGTAATTCATACTAAATGACATTTCAATGAATCCGGCGCTTTCCCAATTTCCGTCGGTCATAGTAAACCCCACATTACAGACTCCCATTCAAAATCTTTAAATGAAGTGTGGGTTCTTTATTAAGACAAAGTTGATCAGCATGATCAAGAGCATCTTGTGTGAAAGTTTGAGGTCAAGGTGAGCAAACCCAAAACCATGGATCAATTTACAGTGTGCATGAATATGCCTGAACACCTCAACCCAACTTAATTTCCAGCTCTTCCGCTCTCAGCTTTTCCCCTCTTTTTCCCATTCTCAACTGTTGCCCCATTCAAGTACAACCACAACCTGCGAACGATTGTTCTGCTTCAACCTATCATGTCAATCCTACATTTGTTTTGATCCGATAGTCTTTGACTGAATGGCAGGTCCATGGCATGTGCACACACCCCATTACAACACCCACGTTTGTTGACACGCTACACCTTCTCTTGGTACACTCCTTTACCGCAATCAAACGCAGCAACATTCATTACAGCAGTTGCTATTAACAAGGCCTTTACTCCATTGTCGCAAGTTACTTGCAGCAGCTTGCCTTGCAGTCTTTTCTACGTGAACAGAAGATAGCTATCATATACAGACAGCTTTATCTACGTGTAGCAACTTGCTTTCAATACATATGAGTTCCTATGGATATGGATCTGAATGTTACTTTGATGCATGGGGTGGTTATATTGATTGGATTGGTTCCTTTGGCCTATTTAGAATGTGATACTTAGTGTCCATGATACCATATCAACTACACCACAATGCAAGCAATCTTCACTTGGGTGTGCAGCGACCACAGAGATTCTTTCTATTAACATATTGGACTTGCGTGGTTATGGTGTGTTGGACGCAATCATGCGTAATGATGGGAAATCTTGGGATGTTGTCAGCAGGAAGGATGAGTAACGCGGCTGAAGATGGTTGCTTTTGACGAGAAGCCTTTTATCTGTGATGAAGGATGCTTGATATCCATGGATTGAGAAGGGAAATAGAAATTTGAAGGTCGGAAAGCAAGGTTGGATCATTTACAACATCGTATCGGGATGCCTTTCATTCTCTAAAGCTTCATAACACACATGCTAATAGACGAAAGGCAATGATGACTCTGCTCAACATCTTGTATTGCAAATATAATAGATTTGAGAGGGGAGATGTCCAACATTAATGCTTGATAGTACAGAAGTTTGGTCAATGTAAGGTTAATGCATGATCCTCTGACACCGTGAACATCCGGCCAGGCGTTTTCGGCTTCTAGATGGACCCAAAAGTCCGCATAATGGGATATCCAGATATATAAAACGTGGGAGAACAAAGAATCCTGTGCACCTCTCATGGATCCCCTTCTTGATTCATGATCCTTGCCATTGTAATAGATGTCTCTTGATTGTTGAGATATAAAACATATGCGCCCATCAAGTTTAGGTACTATTATTAAAATAAGCTCATATGTGAAGAAGAACCTGTGCTTTACTAGGCTAGGATCATTGGCACATGTCACGCCACGTACTTTGGATACCATCTAGCATCTGTTTTTGGTGGTTTGTTGTGTAGTGGTTGAAACAAGGTAAATGCATTGCCGTTGCAGCATTGTAGTTTTATGCTAAACACCAAGCTAGTAGTTTTTGTATTTGCAAACACACATAGACCCCATATAGCGTACAATATAGTGGCAGTACACATAAACAAAGCATTTCTTGGCCAACATGCTATCCGTCCCATTGTCCAAGGACACTCCATGTTGTAGCATCCTATATCATTTACTGGATTCAATGGCTGGTCCAATACATACGTTTAATCCCTTGGATCCCTTTTGATCGTGTGGTTAACTCAAAGAAGCTATTCGTACAACGGTGCATGCGTTCGAGACCACATCCGATGTCTGCTGATCGCGATGTATATGAATGATGGTGGGTTTGGGGGGAACGATGATATCATTGTATGTTGGGGGTGGGAGATTAATACGTGTAACAGCACTACTACTATGTACTATGAAATGGAAGATCAAACCGGTTTTTTGCATCGGCGTTTCACCATGCAATGCCCTTTATCGAGTATCTTGTTCTTCATAAAAGCTTCTCAGGTATTGTTCTGCTTCAGAATATTCTTCCTTGACACGCGGTAGGATTTGCGTAATCATTTTCAATGCTTCGCCCTCGTCCAACATACTGGTCCCGACCTCATCTTGGCAGTTGCCGATATTTTGAATCTTTTCACACGTTGCCTTGACCTTTTTCAATCCAATGGCTGCTGAACTTCCCTTGAGAAAATGACCCAAGTCTGACAACTTTGACAAATCTCGCTTTTCACTGTAGGGTGTGTAAGTTGCATGAACAGCACGGAAACCATCATCATCATCACTCACAGAGCCATATCCATGTCCTTGAACGTCGACTCCGCTTGCTCAAAGTAATTGACTACAATGCCGTATGAAAACTCATGGTCATCCTCGTCATCCATATCCAATAGCTGGTCAAAAGTCGCGGTGTCAATCAAGTCATCAGGGTCCCAGTCCTTATCATCCGCGGATTCTTCATAGGAGCTCGTTTGCTGATGTACAATAGGATGGTCATGTTGTCATCAGTATCAGCTTATTTAGGAACCCCTTTTCCCCTGTGTGTGTGTGTGTGCTTGTTTTGCGTGTGTGTGTGTGGATTGTGTGGCAATGATTATGGACATGCAATAGGCTCTCGTTCACTCACCTCAGGCTTATCTCTAGGGCTTGCAGTCATCTTGATTTAAAGTGTACGTAAAGAAAAAGAATGCGAAAGAAAGAGAGGAGAAAGAATGGAAGAAAAAGCTAAAAGCGAGATGATTGTAGCACGCTTAAAAGTACTCATGCGAAGAGATTCTGGTCTCTCATCTGACGTGGGGTCGGTACATCACAACATGTAACAAATGATTTCGGTCCGCAGCATGAGTTACCCGCGCGTATCCGGATCAAAATGAAGGCGCGGGATGTTTTTCTTTTTGACAACCCACATGCCATTGTTACACATTTCCGGTAATTAGACATCTTAGTATGGGTCTATGTACAAATATGCAACGTGTGCGTGATCTTTTATTTTGTTCTCGCTTGTTCTTTTCTGTTCGTATGTATGGATCTAGTAGGATGGGTGATGCAGGTTTTTAGGATTGGAATGGTACGTATCCAACATATTAGTGTATTCCTTCTTGTCATTATCGCTCAGCGTTTCCAAAGAAAAGCCATCGTTATCCCTAAAATTTTGAAAGGGGAATAAGCAAACGCATCAGGCCAAAAGTTAGATCATTGCTTACTCATTCAACATCGTGGTCAACTCGTTTAAATCAAGGTTCAGCATACGGGCAATGAATTCACCGATTTCAATGTTCTCATGGCTTCCTCGTAAGCTGTCCGCTTGGGCACCGTATGCATACAAGTTGACATCCACACCGCTGTGGCCATGCGTTGCCCACTAAAAACGCCTTCATGTTATTTACGAGCCCTGTTTTTTTTCTTTCTCTCAACCAAGGTACTTACCCCAAGCTGTGCACGGATGGATATCATTTCAGCAAGGTATTGATCCAACCGCTTTTTGGAGCCAATATTGAGCAAGCGATCAAGCTCATCTTTGGTGGGATCACCAATGCCTAAACCTTTTTGCAAAATCTCCTTGATCAAGAAATCGTGTGTCACCGATGCCTGTGCCTTAATCTTGTTGGCCAATGCAACTGTGGATTGGGTTGCTTTAATAAGCACATCGGGATACCTGATTATCTATTGTTAGCATGACACTGCTTTAAATAGGAATATCAGCAAACATACCACAAGTACTTGGGATACGCGCTAGTGACTTGTCGTGCCAGCGAAAGACCTCCCGTTTCATGATCGCTTGTGGAAATCAATAATGTATCTGGATGTTCATCCACAAAACGCTTGACGAGTTCAATGGTGTTTTGGTATTCTAGGATATCATGCAGATGGGCGACAGGGTCATTGCTGAAAATGGCACATGGCGGTCAGCAAGTTGCATGAAGTTGCTATGGTTACCAAGGTACTTACGAATGAGCTGCCATGTCAATACGACTCCCTTCCACCATTAAAAAGAATCCTTTATCCTCCTCGTCACTTTGCTCAGCAGACGACGAGAGAATCTTGAGTGCTTTATCGGTCATTTCTGTGAGACTCGGTTCGAGTGCTGGATCTCGGTCAATCTCGTAATTCATGTGCTATATACGACATTGCCTCGTCAGCCTTTTGTACATGCATCGCCACTCCAAAGAGATAAACACACTTACATCGGGATGAAACAAGCCAAAGACGGGCAGCACACTTGCATTATCGGGTAATGCGTCAAATTCGGTACGATTGTGATCAATCGAGAGAACATGTTCCCATCCAAACTTTTCATTCGCTTCTTTGAAGAGATTGCGTTCATCTTTGCGGCAGCTGCGCTGATCTGATTTGGGTAAAAAGTGGCAGTAACCTCCTCCAAACATGAGATCCAATGAGCGACCCAGTCGATAATCACCAATTTGTTGGATGGCAATAGCATTCTCATTGTCGCGATCGGTAACGTGTGCTGAAAAAGAAGCAGGTGTCGCGTGCGTGATGCGTGAAGTCGCTACCAAACCAGTACGCATGCCACGGTGATATTTGGCTGACTCAAGGACCGTACCACAAGGATTCTTTTTGGGATCCACTGAATAATAGATTTATGAATAAGAATATAGCGACAAAGAAAAAAAAAGAGTGTGTATTACCTCCGATGGCTCCATTGTATGTCTTGAGACCACAGCTGAATGCTGTGGCACCCGCAGCACTGTCTGTAACCAACGTGGATGAGCTTCTTGTTCGAGACTGGCCAACATGAATCTATAGATCCATAAAATTGGGTTTGAGCGGAAACGCACGTGCCACTAAAGGTGTGTTGTACACACACACACACTCCACTGAAAACAACAACATACTGTATCCAGGGGCATTTCATGGTCATACGGTAAGCCATGGATATACTGGTAAAATGTACGAGAAAATGAGACAGAGGCTGGGCCCATGCCATCACTAATCATCATGATAATATTGCGTGGTGCCGGCCCACTCGTGGTCGTGATGGATGATTTGGCTTGTTCCGCTGCATAAAAAAAGTCCGGGGTGGGGGGATTGGGTTAATTGTCGGTATTATTGCAAGGTAAAAGAAATAACACACTTGCCTAGTCTCCCATTTATTGCGATAGGAGGAGTGATCCATGCACCAATGGCCATACCCAAAAGTACGAGAGCGCATACTAAACCTCCCAAAAGCGATTTACGGCAAAATGTCTAAAGAGGTGGTATGAGTATCGTTTGTCTCAAAAACGGGTGTTTCATGTTGTAGTTGCTAACCAGTGCTCGTGGTGGTCGTGTAGAGCCATCCACCCAATCTTCGCTATTGTTGTCATCCATCAGCTGTAAACGGGTATCATTGTCGATTGGTTGGTTTTCTTTGTAACGCATATGAGCAAGAAAAAAATGACGAGGGTGAGAAAAGAAACGAAAGAAAAGGGATCAGGAGGTGGAAGGAAGAGAAAATGAGACGAGATTATCCATTTGGGGAAACGCCGACTAAAACTTAGTGTGCTCTTGTCGATCACACTTGCAGTAGCAGTAGTGGCAGCAGCACGCCTATTGCACATTGATTGGCCAACCACATATCAGAAATCCCAGCACATGTCTGGCTAAAACTAGTTAAAATGTCTTTTGGTGGATCCAAGCACTTTATGATAATGGAGAAATAATCCATGGTCGTATAAAATTAACAACCCCGGTCTTTTCAAGGTTGTTTTCGCCATGCACGTTTTTGGTAAAAAGCTTTGGAATATGTCCAAAAGTCGACGTAAATGTTTTATTGGATGGAGTGAGGGTCTACTAGCAAGAGGAGGATGAAGGTATAGTGCACAAATTAACGAGGTAAGTATTGTAGACTGTTTTAGGATCCCAGACCCACACGCTTTTTGCGGATGACCACTTCGATCGGGGCTGCAATGCCTTCATTGTTTGTACCAAGCGAATCACCATGCTTCCAACTACAAGACCAAAAATCACAATAAGCGACTGGATACAATAAACCTCTCCTCCATTAATTACCCCATGGCTGCCAGCATCCGATGACCAATGTTGCTTTCGTTAATAGGGTCCGCACCAGCACCAACAACCGAATTGTGTGCAGGCTTTGAGCTGGGTCGGTCGGTATCTTGTTGCTTCTCTTTTTTGTTCCTTTGTTTGCCCTTCTTGCCCTTCTTTTTGCCTTTGCCAACTGGTTCAGGATCCATTTGTCGATTCTTCCGTAATATAGATGAACGTGCGTCAATCGTAGCCTGTGCCTCTTGTAGGAAGCGTTCAATCGATCGACGATCATCAAGTAGCTGTGTATTGGTGGTCTTTTGCAAAAGTGGCATTCTACAAAGCCATATAAATGTCAATACCTTGTACACAACTACCTTAGAACACGCAGTCATCTTACCGTTGTGCTCCTGTACCATAGCTTTCTGTCTTGATGTTATACGCCGATGCAAGAAGATGGATTTGCCTACGACACATCTTGGACATAGGTGCAAATTGATAACTATGGTATGTGTGTGAGTAATACTAGACACCATCATTCAAACTTGCTTCTTCTTACCTTGATAGCGATTCATCCCTGATAAATTGCTGTATCCGCCTATTATAAACGACACAAGTGAGTAAAGCGTGCAGTTAATGCCATGTTACAAAGACTTACTGGTCAATCTTGCGCATGTCAATCGAGATAGTCTGCTGCTGATCCTTCTTTTTGCCTTTTTGGTTTTGCTCTTCCAATCGCTTTTCCTTCTTTGAGATCTTCTTTGCGCGTTTCTCGTTATAGTGAATCCGATTCCTCATTCCTAAAATACCATGATCAATATCTACTCTCCATTCATCCATGATCCAGTTACAGTTACTGTACCTGCATGAAGACTCGGTGGTACATCGTCCATAGCATTCAAGAGTGAGGCTCTGAACGTTTCTTCATCAATCTCTGCCAAGGAATCGTCATCGTCTGTGTCCATCATGTGGTGATGTGGAGCAGAGCGGTTGAAAGCGTCCTCATCGATTTCCTCAATTGATTCGTCCGAGCTGATATAGTGGAATCCTCCATTACGAATGCTGTCTTGATCATCCGATTCATCGCCGTATGGCAAGTTGTCATAGTTGCTATTCACGTCGCCATTGGCAAATGCACGCATGGCAGCTTCATCGTCCTCATCCAACTGAATATTCTCAATGTAATCACGCATAGCGGCGATATCATCATCCTGCTTGGAAGTAAAGAGGTGCTCGTATTCGCCATTGTCACTACTATCAGAATCGGATCCAATGTAAATGTCATCGCCTGGAATGATCTTTTTCTTTTGTCGCTTTTGCTTTCGATTGTTGCGTTTGTTGTTGTTGCCGTTGTTATGATTACGATTGGGTTCATCCACTGGCGTATCCACTGTGACACCATTGCGAGTTTCTCTGATAAACACCTTGCTGTTGGACGTGGTGGAGATATTGTTGAAAGGTATCGAATCGTTATAGTCATAAAGATCAGCGTCATCATCTTCGTCGTCGTCATTCAAGATAACCTTGCTAGGAGTCGAATCGAAATAAAATCCCAATGATGATCCTGTAGCTTCAACATTGTTCTCCTCATCACCCGATGATGATACAATAATATTGCTGTTATTGCTGGTCGACGGGACATTGCTGCCATCATTGGTGGTGGTGGTGGTGGCTGTGGTGGTAACATGATCTGCGTCGTTATCCATCATTCCATTGTTGTCATCCTCTTGTTGAACCAAAGTGGTCGCACGAGTAAATGCAACAGTTCTGCCATATCCACGATTGCCTCTCGAAGGTTGAAATTCCAATCCATCCTCTCCCAAAAGAGGTGCACGCTGTGTTGTGGTAGCACCTTTACGCTTACGTCTCTTGGAGAAACCTATATACCCAAACCACCTTAGCGTTTGTTGCTTGTCGACCTGTGTCCATTCACTACAATACCATCGTCATTGGGATCGTCCACTGCACCAAACTGAGCAAACACTGGAAAGTCGTCCTCGTAATCGTCGTCGCTGAAGGTGTTGTGTTTGCCAGGTTCATAAACGAAACCATAACCGGAAGGGATCAAGTGACGATTACGACCATGACCTCCTCCACCACGACCACGTCCTCCACCTCTGTTATGGCCTCCGCGTCCACGTCCACGACCACGATGCGATCCACGTCGATTTCCACCTGATCGTTTTGGCATAAGGGAAAAAGTGACTTTTGGGTGTTGAACGAGTCAAGAGAGAGATAAGAGTCTATCGGCATGTCAAAAAATCCACATTACTACGATCCATCCAACCAACCTACCGCAGCAGCGTTATATCAATTCTCTCCATTATCGTTCGCTGTGATTTTGCTGCGGCCTTCATGTTTGACGCACCAGTATACCGAAACAAGAACTGCGCCTGTGTACTACATATAGCCTCATTCCCGCCCACAACATCCGTTTCTACTACTACGCCCAATAATCGGTTATGCTGGGAATAAAGAAAGTGTGTTTCTTTTCTTGGATACGTTGACCAATTGTACCTTAATTTTGGTTGCGATGTTATATGTGACGACACAGCCACCATTTCCTCCATATCATACAATATGATGCTATTATAGCTCTTTCGCTATAAGCTCAAGTATAGCATTCTATCTCGTTCATATTTAAGGAATGTTCGCTTGTTGATGCTGCATAAACGTTTGTGTGACATTTGACTGATGGCATTAGCAACTATGCAAGACTGAGAGACTTTCCAACACCTTCCCTATTTACTTTTGTCCACCCCTAGCTTTCCTTTGCCTTTCAGCAAGTGCAATGACTCTCACAACAAGATATTTATTTGACACAAACTATAACGATGCGTGGTGTATGAAGAAAAATGATGAATATGTAACTACTTTGGAGATGAAATCTCTTCGAATGCTCATGTGACATGAAGGGATTGCTTCTATCAATAGCTCAAGTATTATACCCAGCAGATGGATGTTTTGATTATCTTGTATGGATCCATGAGAGAGAACCATGAAAATATTAAAATATTCCTGTCGTATGACATCCAATATGCACCAAATATCAACACGATCTTCCACTGACGATTACACGACATGAATTCTTCAGCGGCAAAACGCTTACTTACAGCAAGGTTTATGCTTACCATGTCACAACAAACCCACTTGCATGATGCTACTCGGGTTTGGCTTTAAATGGTACCCCTTTGTCTCCTTATCCCTTACTCAACAACCATGAAATTCAGACTCTTGCATCATGTTTACAGAAATCATTGTATATAGAGTTAATGAGCAATCATTTTCAAATAAATGCTGGAAGGAGTGATGGAAAGGCTTGCTCATTGTCATGGGTTGGACGTGAACGTTCTCGACGCCACACGTACGCGCACACCCACACACACACACAAAGAACAAAGGATCTGCCGGTTGTCCGAGCGTGTTTGAATGTCTCATCTTCGTTGTTTATTTCTCTCCGATGTGCATGATACAGTTCATTTCTGCAAAATGCATGCATTCATTCTTTTACATACGCGATTGAAGCATCAAAGCCCCATTCTTTCATGTGACATAACCACCTTTTATGCCCGCTCTGATGACATTTTACGGTGTCAAGGCCTAAAGACGGAAGATGGCCCGACGACCTTTTCGTCATATAAAAATAGTAATGCGTAAACAATGCACATCCATTTGTCTGTTGTTGTTTGCGGCCACACTAAAACTCAAATGGAATGGCGGATCCAGATATCAACAAGAAAGAAAATACAGCCGCTCTTCCTTTGCCAAGCCATTGCTGCCCCAATGACATAATGCGGCCCACCACAACAACGAAATAGCCTATACCATATGCATATCAACAACACCCACCAAAATTCATTGTCCACCCAAAACAGCACCCCCCCCCAACAGCACCTTCATGCCAAGGAATACTGTACTGAGCAACTAACCAGGTGATAACAACTAAATCGTCGATCCCTTTGATAATGTTGTGCACACACACAATGCTTCTGGTTGTGAATGAATGACAGCTACCATGCTCTGTGTGTAATGCAAATGGTTGGGCACATCGTCGTCAATGGTACAACAGCAGCCTTCGTGTACTCATGAAAGCGGTAAGGTCAAATGGTGCAAGGAAAAAAAGGGTTGAAGGGAATACATACAAGAATAGAAATGAGTGATTATTTTTGAAAGGGATGTTCGTTTGCTTTCCCAACGTGACCCTGCTGTGTACGTATTTGCGGCGAAGATCTTGTGTAATCTTTATGCATATGGGCTCATCATCAACACCGCACCTCTTTGTACATATAAATAAGGCGTCTTTTGGCATCTTGACCGAACATCATCCTCAACAACCACTCAATCAATCATCATCATGAAGTTTACTATTGCTGCTCTTGCCTCTGCTCTTCTCACCGTTGTCTCTGCTCAAGGCACAACTGGCGTTCTCCAAGTGACCAACCCTGTTCAAAACACCGAATTCACTGCTGGCAGAGTTGCCAACATTACCTGGTAAGTTGAATTGCACCTTCGTCATGATGTGCAAAACATTCATGGTTGTTGTTATTATCAGGCAAAAGGCCACTGTTGATAAGGTCCAAATTGAATTGGCCAATGGAGACTCCAACAACCTCAATCATCTTTATGTGATTGCCAATGATGTTGACGCCAAGTCTGGTACTTATGCCTGGCATATTCCTGATAACACCACTGCTGGTACTTGTAAGTAATCTGCGATTCAAGCCTTTAACACCAATAGTTGACTAAATTTCGTTGTAATCAGATGCTCTCATTTTCGGCACTTCTCCCAACGTTGCCTACTCTCCTCAATTCAAGATTAACGCTGCTGGCTCTGGTGGTGATGATCAACAACAAGGTGGTGATGGTCAACAACAGCAAGGCGGTAGTGGACAGCAACAACAAGGTGGAGAAGGAAATACTGATGATCAAGTGTAAAATGTGTCAACGCTTATACCATACTACCAACCTTACATCAAACACTCCTTCACTCGCCCCCCTTAGCATAACACTTTTATAGCGGCTTTGCTTCGCTGTGTATAATAAAGAGAATCTTCCATGCATTGTATTTCAAAAACATAATCGATTATGATTTGGGCCTGGTATTGGTATTGGTATTGGTATACAAGTGTTGGGCCATCTTTATTGATAGCTCAAGTATAAGTACAATCTCTCTCATTTCATAGCTAAGGAACGTCGCGCTTGATGTTGCATAAACGTTTGTGTGACATTTGAATGATGGGGATTAGCCTGGCAACCATGCAAGGCTGAGAGATTTCTCTTCTTTAACTTTCGCTCACCCACTTCAACATTGCACTCGGATTCAAGTCCATTGCACCCTTTGCATGAGTAATCCACCTCAGTCCAACGTCAAGCATTCTCCACCACGTCGCTCTTGGCTTGAATGAGCTCCAACATTATGGCCTTCACAGATTGCGATCCTTGACACCCGTCAGCATGTCGAGCAGCACTTTTATCCTGGACCATGCCATAACCCAGTTAGCCGAAGGTTGTTTCTACAATGAAGCGCACTATCATCAAGGCGGCAGATGATATATGGATGGCTTTAGCCGAGACAAGGCAGTGGAATGTAACCTGATGGAGTCGTCTTGCTGCGTGTCTCGCTACTTGACAGGATGCACTTTGGCGTATCATAACAGGCTCAGGAGGTTCTATGCCAAGAAAGAAGCATCTCACATCATCAAGGGATTGGATCGATTCATGGAAGATGGAAGAAGTAAATGCTTTCCCTTGCTAGTTTACAAGTCTAACGACTCTCGTACCCATCACAACAAGTTGGATCCTTACATTACAGTATAGCGAACCATTCATCCTTGCATATAATCCATACAAATATACTTGGTACTGCGGTTACTGTTTTATTGAATGCAGACAGGCTATGCGTGGGGGGGGGGAAAGTTGTGGAAAGGTGCCTTATGTGAATGGAAGCTCATGTGATATGATGGGATTGGTTGCTATCAATGGCTCGAGATTTGTGTCATTTGATGTTTGATTATCTTATCAAGCTCAACGAAGAGGAGAGGATCATGGATAAGATGCACTGTCGATTACGCGACATGAATATTGTAAGCGGCGGCAAAACGCTTACTTGCAGTAAGGTTATGTCTTCAATGTCACAACCCCACCTGCATGGTGCTACTCGGGCTTGGCTCTAAACGATTCTCCCCTTATCTCCTCATCCCTTGTTGAACAACCATGAGATTCAGATATTTACATTATGTATGTATATAGAAGTAATAAGCAATCATTTTCAAATAAATGCTGGAGTGAATGAAGGAAAGGCTGGGTCGTTATCATGGTCGGGCGCGAATGGTCTGGACGCCACATGCACACACAAAGAAAAAAGGATCTACCGGTTGTCCGAGCGTGTTTGAATGTCTCATCGTTGTTTATTTCTCTCTCTGTTGTGCATGCTGCAGTTCATTTCTGCAAAATGCATGCATTCAGTCTCTTAGACACGCGATTGAAGCTTCAAAGCCTCACCCTTTCATGTGACATAACCACCTTTTTTGCCTATCCTGATGACTTTTTACGGTGCCAAGCCCTAAAGACGGAAGATGCAGAACCGACGATCTTTTTTCATCATATAAAAATAGGAATTCGTAAACAATGCAAATCCATTTGTCTTTGTTGTTTTTGTCACTAAAACGTAAATGGAATGGTCGATCCAGATACCAGCAAGAAAGAGAGGAGTCGCAGGCTCTCCTCCTTCTTTGCCAAGCCGCTGCTCCTCCAATGACATAATTCAACCCACAATAACAACAACAACAAAGTCGACCATACCATATGGATACCAGCACCCACCAATCCATTGTCCACTCAAAACAGCACACACACCCCAAACTCAGCATCACGCCAAGGAATACCACTCACTCGTCGATCCTATTGATAACGTAGCGCACACACACAGTGCTTCTGGTTGTGAATGAATGACAGCTGCAATGCTGTGTGTGTGATGCAAATGCTTGGATACGTCGTAATCAATGGTACAACAGCAGTGTTAGTGTCCTTTACGAAAGCGGTAAAGTGCGTATAGCAAAACCCGAAGATCAAATGATGCAAAAAAATGTGAAGGGATCCGTACGTACAAGAATAGAATTATGAGGAATTGTTTTTGAAAGGGATGTTCGATTGCATTCGCGGCGAAGATCTTGTGTCATCTTTATGCATATGGGCTCATCATCAACTCTGCCCCGCTTTGCGTATATAAATAGGGCATCGTTTGGCACTTTGACCGAACCTCATCCTCAACAACTACTCAATCAATCATCATGAAGTTTACTATTGCTGCTATTGCCTCTACTCTTCTCACCGTTGTCTCTGCTCAAGGCACAACTGGCGTCCTTCAAGTCACTAACCCCACTCAAAACACCGAGTTCACTGCTGGCAGAGTTGCCAACATTACCTGGTAAGTTAGTTGGACCTTCGTCATGATGCACAAGGCATTAATCGCCATCATCAGGCAAAACCCCACTGTTGATAAGGTCCAAATTGAATTGGCCAATGGAGACGCCAACAACCTCAATCATCTTTTTGTGATTGCCAATGATGTAGACGCCAAGTCAGGTACTTATGCCTGGCATATTCCTGATAACACCACTGCTGGTACCTGTAAGTAACCTGCAATTCAACTCTTTACTGCCAATGGATGACTAATTTTATATCGTTATCAGATGCTCTCATCTTTGGCACTTCTCCCAACGTTGCCTACTCTCCTCAATTCAAGATTGGCGCTGCTGGCTCTGGTGGTGATGACCAACAAGAAGAAGGTGATGACCAACAACAAGGTGGTGATGGTCAACAACAGCAAGGCGGTAGCGACCAACAACAAGGCGAAGGAGAAGAAGAGCAAACACCACAACCAAACGGTGATGAACCACAAGAAAATGGCCAAGAAGAAGCAGGCGAAGGACAAGAAAATGGTGTCCCAGCAGCAACAGCAGGAGATGACGAAGGCACAAATGAAAATGACAACCAAGAAGTCGGAAACGAGAACTAAAAGCAAGGCGAAGACACTTATACCATACTACCAATCTTATTACAAGTGCTCCTTCACCCTTCCCTTAAGCATGACACTTGTATTATAGCGGCTTCGTTCGCTGTGTATAATAAAGAAAATCTTCCATACATACTATTTCCAGAAACATTATCGATTATGGTTTGGGCTATGTAGCATTGTGTGATCACACTTTGAACAAGAAAGTCTTTTGCATACACACTTTGAATCCAACCAATTCGCCAATACTCTCCATCACTACCATTCATTCGTGTATACATGTTCCCAAAAAAATGATTTGTATATTTACATCTAGTATATAAAAGTGTTGGGCCATGCTTCATTGACAAGCGGATTACTCATCAATCCTTTCAAGAAACCGCGCCATATGGGACTTTCCGTGACGTTATCAGGCCATGAGCCAAAGACACCCAAGCGTATACTCTGATCCGTGCTATTGTCTCCTCCACTTGCTGCTTCTTCCTTTTTGATGGCATTACCATGGGTCTGATGTATCATCTGGGGTGCATTTTCATTGTCAACGACCAGCGTTTCGAAAAACTGACGCCCAAACTCATCCACAAATTGTCGTTCCTTGGGTTGGTCGCCACGATCATGCATCAGTACCAAACAATTGCTTGTGAATACGCCGAGTGTTTGTCCTTGGAAAAACGAAGCATTGGCGGATGCACATTTTTCGAGAAAAGATGGAACCACGTCTTGTAATAAACAGCGTAAAAGATTGAAACAGGAACCATCCGAATCCATGTCAGTTGTCAAGGGCGTGGTGATAAGGCATGAACCAAGTTCAGCTAGAGTATACAAAGGTCTTATAAGTTGTATGTTGGATGTGTGTGCATAATGATGATAGTGTTACCTGCACGAACAGCGCCTCCACTTTTACCGGCTTCCAGGACTTGTTCCACAATCATGTTGACAAACCAATGAGGACCACCCATATCCAATGCCATTTGGAACATGGCCATATCCAAGTAATGCACAATCACGCTCTTGGGTGCTTTGCAAGGATCCCACAGCGCCACCACATCCGCATCCACATCCCGCATAAACATGGATCGACCGCTCTTGACAATATACCGGAACATTTCTTGAGCCTTGTGTGCAAGGTTGTCGCATGTAACGCCCGTTGATACAGTCTCCGTGTGATGCTGCTTTTGGTCACTCTTCTCTTCAATGCCAAGCTTATTCTTGATATGGGCTTGCAATTGCGTAACAAGTTCATCCAAGGCCATCATGGCTTCTTGACCCTTTTCCGCCACGGACGCAGGTCGTACCATACGCTCTTGCTTTAATTGTTCAGATAAACCCATCAAGGCACCAAGGATGTTGCTGCCACAAATTTGCATTAACGCATGGGGTGGTCGTCCTTTCATCAGCAGTTGGTGTAGACACTTTACACCCACAGATGGATTCCGCATCAAGACATCGTCGCACAAGTACATGATCGTCACTGGGCACAAGGTAAAGTTGAGGAAGCTTTCTTGGAAATAGGAAACAATGCCCATCAATGTATCTTCCCCAAGATGACCATTCTCGTACACCAAAATAGCACGTGCAAAAAGTGTAGGAGCAGCTTGTAGCAATTGCTGTGGCGTAGAAAACCTGTTTTTGACAGCATTGTCAGTGCTACTCTTTCCTTCTTTCTCTCACCTCCTAGAATGAATTTACCTTAATAAATCATCTGAAATGCCTCCATTGCCCAATAAGGCCGTTTGCCATTCACGTGCAAATTCCTCAATCGTTTCATCAGTTGCATCCACACCATAAATCAAGGGTCCTTGAGTAAAGAAACGATAAAGGAACCCATCCTCGTTCCTGAATACGCTCGGTATATCGCGATAAAGCTATTCATCACATTCCATGTCAGTATCCCAAAGATAGCATCACCTGGTATATATGCTACCACTTACATTGAATTTTCTTACTATGAGTACCACCAACGTCCAAACTTTTCCAAACTTGCCATAGAGCACACGAACACCATCCATATCGTCATCATTGTCGCTTTCACTACTGGATCGATTGTCGACATCCATTTCGCTGTCGGATGGTTTCCACTCGTTGCAAAATTGCTCCAAGGATTCAAGTAGGATGAATGGATGATGAAGCTGTCCAATAAGATCAATAGCACATGGACACTTGTTGAGGGCATCGCATATCTTGGCCAGGCCATAAATGTCACGTGAATCTGCCTTGTCTCGTAGCAACTACAAGTACTGGAATTAGACTCAAGCATACCCTTGTTTCCTATATATTTATATATACCTCAACAACGAAATCCACAATCTTCTTTGTATGAGCCATGGATACAAAAGCAATATGCAAAAGTTCAGTGATGCCTGTCATCGAAATGGTCTCTCTCAAAGCGTTGATGCGTTGGTCTATGTTCTATCGTTATGTAAATAAAAGCTGGCAGCGTCTCTTGTTGATATCTATTTACCTGTGCGACAACCTCCAAATCGTTGCTCTTGCTGCCATTTTGATTATCATCACCAAAGTCAAGCATCATGGTGTCATCAATGATATCCATTCCTCCATCATCATTTTGCTCGCTCTTGATCTCGGTTGTTTTGGGTGCTGTCACCAGTATATCAGCCACGCTTTCTTGTACAAGACCATATTGCTGGCAAACGCGCACAATCTGCGTAAAGATATCCTCACTGGCTACTTGTCGAATGGCTTTGGCCACGGCCGGGGTATTAAAGTCGACCGTATTGCTCATGTCGTTGATAAGATTCATGAAATCATCGCCGTCATCTTTTTCTGCTTTGCTGTTCCCATTGTTGAGCTGATCAAGTAGTTTAGATGCTCCAGGTTCGAACATATCCAATGCTGCAAGTGATGGGCTGCATCCTTTCAATAGTCCCGTGAATGATTTGAGTTCTCTCAATGATGCTTCTAATGGGTTCATCTATCAAAGTATATCAATAGGGATTCTCTGTTGTGTGTGATCCATCCATACCTCAGTCGCATCAGAGTCGTCGTTTTCACGTTTCAAGAATGAGTAATGTCGAGACTGGCTTTGCTTCCTCGTATACAATTGCTCGATGATAAAAGGTACCTGGCATGATGTTAGTTGACATGTCATACGGCATATAGTCACCCCACATACCTTGACTAATACCATACTGCGCCAAAGAAGCCGATTCGCATTGATAGTAATATCTGCTGGTTGAGTCACGCCGTCATCTCCTTGCATAGTGTGTTGATGGCCTAATTCGGATGCTTCTCGCAAACCCGTTAATGCAGCAAACCAGATCTCCAAATAAAAGGATTCATCAAAAGACCCCTAGAAAAGAAGAAACATGGTTGGTTGGTAACCTCTATCTATGCCATCCGTTTCCCTCTCTCCTTCTCCGCTCACCTTGATGGTTTGCATCTTTGTGAGATAATCAAGGATGTATTCATCGCTTAATCCGGGTCGAATTTGTACCTGAACAATGCTGTCAATCTTACCGCTACCATATATACCAACAGAGATACTTACCAAATGATATAAGAAGCCCATTAAGCCAGCACTAGGCAAAGCTCTTGCAGTGCCTTCATCCTCCAATTCCTGATACTTGAGATGGACTGCCATGCGTCGATCCAAATCACGATCGGTTAATCGATTGATCAACAATAGCAACTTTTGGATGTGGGTGTTTTGTGCTACATCGCTGGTGGTTTGTGTGTGTGTAGAAGGAGGGGCCAAGATGGCTTGACAAGTAGCCCACGGTTCCTCTATATCAATAGCATCAAGATGAATAACATGATCCATGACACACAAGCACTCTCCCCACCCACTATCATCATACCAGCTTTGCCAGCTTCGCGTTTGTTTTGAGTATTCATGATTTCAAATATCCTCTTGGCACCCTTTTTTTCAACAAGTTCTTCCATGACTTGTGCTGCCAAAATCGCATTTGCTGTTTCGATACGATTGGTATCTGTGGTTGATCCCTGAGTAGAATCGCGTGCTGTATGACCATCTGTACTAGCGGCTGAAGCTTCAAAGCTGGTGGGTGGTTCTGCTGCTGCGAATGATTCCAAATCGAGAGTAGCATCAGGGTCGAATGTACCTGATGGTTGTGATAAAGGGAAATTGAATGGGTATGAAGATGATGTTTGTGTATTGTTGAATTGTTGTGATGATGATGGAGGTGATCCTGCTGCTGCTGGTCCTCCTGCTTCATCTGATGCTACGATGGTTGTGTCGTGCTTATTGCGAAGGATATCACGAGCGTAATAATCATAATACAAGCCGACTGCCACAAGCCGTGATAACATGATGAATACATTGCATAATAATCGTGGCCATGGTTGCTGGTCTTTTTGTTGTAATAGATCAGAAATCACTTGGTCGGTATCAATGACAGATAGTAATGTGGGAAGGCACTTTAAAAGATGCGACCATTGATGTGGATTGCGGATAGCTGTGGTATCGACAAACTTGACAAGGCATGAAAGAAAAGTGATGGGAGGGATCAGACACTCTTGTGGATTCAACGTCAATGGATAATGTTGTTCGTCGTCCCCTGTGGCAGCATAGGCAATGTATCGCTCTAATAATGGCTCGGCTACGCGTGTTTGTGCAAAGAATCGACCCAGTAACAGCTCTATGTACATCCATATCATGTTAGCGTGCCTATGGATAGGTAATATAATGTATATCTACCACAAAGTTCAGTGCTAATATCGCCATCGACCTGATCCTTGTAATCTCGTACAGGTTCTGCCCACTAGGTTGAATGAGTGAAAAGGAGATCGGGTGGGTAGACATTGCTACGGCTACTCACTTCTCGACACGTGTATCCATGGATATAAGCGTAACGAAGGACAGACTCTAAAGCACTAGGTGACATTATGCAAGAGAGCGTGTGTTTGTAAAAGAAAGACAACCAAAGCGAACAACGACTGACATTGGAGGAGGTCAAAACCAGAGCTCAAAAACTCAGAGACATCCACTCACTCATCTTTTGCTGCTGCTCAATACACTCAGCTCTCTTTTCACCCTTTACACATTATGGTTGCCGAGGTAGCAGTGAATAGCACAGCCAGCCAATCTCCAGCAACCGATTCGACAGCGGTATCAAACAACACACAGAAAAAAGTCAAGTCTCGACAACGTGGACGAAAGAAATCGAAAAAGCAACGTGCACAAGAAGATGCCAAACGACGTGAGGTGAGAAAATGCATGGCTTCTTTATTCATCCAAGGCTTCCATTTAACACCGATCTTGTCTATAGGAACTCGGTTTCAAAGATACAAAGGACGATTCACTCGACAATGTGGAGATCGAATATGTCACGCAGCCTGTCGACACGGACGCTCTGAAAAACATGCAAGGGATGCAAGGTGTAGACGAAAACATCCTCGAACAGATGTCTCAAGTATTTCAACACTATCAGATCAATAATCGTGATGAGGATGAGGTATGCCTTTTCTATCAAACAAAGGGGGTGGTTTTTCTCATACTTTTTGTTTAGGAAAATGAGCCCAAGGTCAAGATCGATGAAGGAACTGAAGAAGGTGCAGGTGCGGGCGATGAGGAGAATGAGGAAGAAGAAGATATGGAGGATTCGGATCAGCCATTGTCCAAAAAGAAGTTGAAGAAATTACAGCGATTGACAGTAGCCGAGTTAAAACAATTGGTCAAAAAGCCTGAAGTTGTAGAGGTAAGTTGTATTTGATGGTGATCACCCATTTATGCTGATATCTGTTTATTTAGTGGTGGGATGTGACAGCATCAGATCCAAAGTTACTCGTCAATTTGAAATCATACCGCAACACAGTACCTGTTCCAGCACATTGGAGTCAAAAACGCAAATATCTGCAAGGCAAGCGTGGTATCGAGAAACCTCCATGGGAATTGCCTGGTAAGCTTTGATTTGATTAAAGGAAGCATGGGAGATTGACTCTTTTCGCTTTAGATTTCATCAAGGACACTGGTATCATGGAGATGCGTGATGCTGTCAAGGAAAAGGAAGATTCCATGAAGTTGAAAACCAAGACCCGAGAGCGTGTGGCACCCAAGATGGGCAAGCTGGACATTGACTATCAAAAGCTACACGATGCTTTCTTCCGTTTCCAAACAAAGCCAAAATTCACTATCCATGGTGAACTGTAAGTATAACACGGCTGTCAAAATTAGTATCCAGATAACTCACGTTCATATATAGATATTACGAAGGCAAGGAATTTGAAACCAAGCTCAAGGAAAAGAAGCCTGGCCAATTATCTGAAGAACTCAAAAGTGCATTGAACATGCCACCATTGGCACCACCACCTTGGCTCATCAATATGCAACGCTATGGTCCTCCCCCCAGTTATCCCAATCTTACTATCCCTGGTCTCAATTCACCTATTCCTGATGGCGCACAATGGGGTTATCATCCTGGTGGTTGGGGTAGACCTCCTGTAGACGAGGTACGTCAATCCATTTACTTTTGTGACATTCTTGTACTGATGGATGTTTCCGATAGTTCAATCGACCTCTGTATGGTGATGTGTTTGGTGTCACACAAAAGGAAGTGGTTCCTCCTGAGGTATGTGATTTGCTATCTGATGGGTGGAATAAGAGGCTGATCGATCTTTTGAATTAGATCATTGAACCGGTTGACAAGAACCTTTGGGGTGAATTAGAATCTGAAGAAGGTTAGTAAAAGTGACGGATATTCAAAGAGCTCTCCACTCATTCATATCTTTTCCTGTATTAGAATTCGAAGAAGAGGAAGAGGAAGAGGAGGAGGAATCTGAAGCTGAGGAAGAGGAAGCTGAAGCCGAAGCTGCACCTGAAGAAGAACAAGCACAGCCTACTGAGGAAGCTATTAAGGATGGATTGGTGACGCCTTCGGGTATGGCATCGGTTGCATCAGGCTTGGAGACACCCGACTTTATTGAATTGCGCAAGGATGTTCGGAAACAGCAGGAAGAGGACGAACAGCCTCGACAATTGTATCAAGTGCTTCCAGAAGTACAAAAGAACATTAGTGGTTTCATGGGATCTCAGCATGGATACGATCTATCAACGGTTGAAAAAGGAGCAGAAGCGGCATCATCGACTGCACGGAGCTCTAAGCGTAAAATGGGTGGCAATGTGGATGTCGCTATCGATCCTAGCGAGTTGGAAGCCGGTTTGGATGAATCCACCTTGCGTGCTAAATACGATGCACAAATGCGATCCAAGTTACCAGCAGGTGCAGGTGGCGAAGATTTGTCCGACATGTACGTTGAACACGCAAATCGACAAGCTAAAAAGCTCAAGACTGCTCAAGAGAACAAAAAGGACAAGAGAAAGGAATTCAAATTCTAAAATACATCTTTTGAAAATAAAACTCGTTGTTTTTCATTGTTGAAACTACTTGGAGTGTAAAGGTGTTGCGTCGGCTGGATATTGAAAGAATTATAATCACGTATATGTAAGATACAAAGGTAAACGTAGTAGAAATGAGGTATATTATTAATGCGGCCACACTGGTCTTGTGCGCTTAATACTGTAGGACTTTCACCGCTTTTAAAGAAGGAAATCTAGGAGCGTGTTAACGTTCAAACAGGTAACTATTTGGGTGTCTAGATGGAAGTAGCTGCAGAGTATACATAAAAGTCGTCAATATGGATTTGAATAAACATGCATAGGTCTGCCTATTTTTTTTACCTGATATGATCATAAGCGCTAAGAGCCAAAGGCTCCATTGAGTCCGAGCACTGGTCGCTTTCCAAGCCATTAGCGCATACTCCTACAAATAACGTATCGTTCATGTTGACATTAATTTACATGCAAACGATCCTTTGGACGACGTATTGTGTACTTACGCGTGAAGCTGTCTGATTCAATCCAATACTCTTGACCAGGATGCACAAAAGTAGGGTTTGAAATGTGAGGACCACCTATAAAATTCATCATATATATGTATCTGTCCATTGGTATTAGCCATAAACTTACCATCCAGCTTGTTAATCAACCTTGTTACAGGCACATTGGTACTGAGAACGTACTCTGCAAAAGCCTTGTCACCAATGCGAGGGCCGCCCTGGGTATACAGTCTTAATTTATCAGCAGGCACCCCTTGCTGATAAAGATCCATGGCACAGAACATGGATGAAGCAGCACCGAGTGAGTGTCTGTTGTGATGTATGTAAGTGTATATGACATCTTTTCGTTGCCATGCAGCACTTACCCAGTGGTAGCGATAGTATAATCGGGATACTGTTCCGCTTGATCCAATACAACCGCTGTGAGATCTTTGGCCACTTCCATGTAGTTTTGATAAAAGCCTGTTGACAAGATTAGCTGTGTTGACCACACAAAAGTTATTATATAGAGGGAGGGAGAGATTACATGCCTTTATGGATCTGAGCACCTTTCATTGCAGGATACGGCATTCCAAGGCCATCCAAGTCCTAGATTACAGCGTGTCATTTCAATGTCAAATATTGTGTATGTGTCCCTATTTCTATATAGACAACTCACTGCCATCCAACCTCTGAGTGTCATTGTGCCCTGAAAGATGGCCACCACTTCTTGACGTTTGTCGTCCCTGACTACCATAGCGTTGGTATCATAAAACTTTGACTTGAACGTTTTTATCAAGGTGACGCCATCAAAGACATCACAAATTGGACAACTCGTCAAGTCACCGTTATAAGTGACGGATCCGCAATAGGTCGAGTACGACAATAGTGTATAATGCTTTTGGATGGACATTTCGTCGGGGGAAGCTTGACGCGCGCTATCACCATTGGTTCCTTCAGTTGTTGGGTCAGCTGCGACAATGGTAATAGCTGTCATTAGCGTTGCCAGGATGGAAGCAGCGCTGATTTTCATTGTTGAATAGGGGGTGTATGTATGTAACAAAAGAGAAAGAATGAATCGATCATTCGAGCACTCTTACTTATATCGCTGCATAGAACCTTGTGAAGACGTTGGCGTACGCATTTTCCATCAAGGACATACCCCTCTTCACATGCAAGGATACTGAATGGGTTAACATTTGGGTATTTGGCGATTCTGTATGTACGTTGGTATTCATTATAAATAATTCGCCCCTTTCCCACCCTATTCATTCTCCTGACAACGGACTTTTCGATGTGTTTTGGGAGCATTTGGAGCAATCGAGAACTCACTGGCATCAACACCGCTCAACGCGTGGTCATCAACACTAACATCAACATCAAATACTAAGTGCATATCATAAATGACAGCCTGTATCACAATCAAATGGTGGCACAACACTGATAGCCAACACCACGTATGTCATTGAAGTATATTTACTACATCAAAGAATGTGTACAAGAACTGCCATAAGTAGAAATGGGTTATGTGATATACCTAAAGGCAATGCAATCTCCTGGTTTGATATCTGTCAATGTGCCGGGCAGTAGCAGCGCTCTCTCTCTGGGTAGAAACATTGCCCCACAATTTTTCCGTAAAAAGGTACTCCCGATGATTTGTATAAGGTAAGCATAATTCCAGCATAAATGGATCCTTTATAATCCCAAGCTTCCCTTTCTCTTTTCCCTCTTCTCCACACACGACACATTTTCATCCATGCCACCCACTCAATTCCCTCGTCATCTTAAACCCATTGAACCTCAAGGCAGTTATCTGCTAGAACAAGAACGCAAGCGGGCTTCTTTTGATCCAAAGGATGTCACTCTCACTTTATATGGTCAAGACTATCTTCAAAAGCGTGAACGTATCCTCAACATTATCCAAAATGATCCTATTCTTGGTGACAAGTCCCATCGCTATTACACAGGTCGTGATGTCCGATTCAAAAAGGCATTGGCCGCGGCGAATCGTTTGGTAGAGCTCACTAGGTATGTATACTATGCAAGGGTCGAGATTCAGGAAGCGACAACGGCATGGCTGACACTTGTTGGTAATGTAGAATTCACCAATGGACACCCGAGGAATTTGCTATTGCCGATTTTCTGTTTGACGAATCAGGACCTGTAAGTAGTATCTATGGAAACAATGGAGGAAGGATGTGTGCTGACACAATAGGGTCTATGCTAGTTTCGGTTACACCGATCCATGTTCCAACCCACGATTGAGAATCAAGGCACCGAGGAACAAAAGAAAAAGTATTTGGAGCCTGCAAAGAGATATGAGATTATTGGTTGCTATGCACAAACCGAGGCAAGTTGTTTAAATCGCATGGATACAATGGAGTATATATATTGACGTGTTATTGTGATAATAGCTTGGCCATGGATCGAATGTGCGTGGATTGGAGACAACAGCAACCTATGATGTAGCAACGCAAACATTTGTGA
Source organism: Lichtheimia corymbifera B2541 (assembly GCA_000697475.1). Lineage (NCBI taxonomy): Eukaryota > Fungi > Mucoromycota > Mucoromycetes > Mucorales > Lichtheimiaceae > Lichtheimia > Lichtheimia corymbifera. The sequence continues at coordinate 220,419 of JNEU01000706.1, forward strand.
TTCATTCACCTACATTGACAGCCTCCAAGTGGTGGATTGGTGGATTAGGTGTGGCAGCAACCCATGCGATGGTGATGGCACGTCTTATTAGCAACGGCAAAGATTACGGTCCGCATCCTTTCATTGTTCAAATCCGTGATCTGAAAACCCATCATCCGGTTCCTGGTGTCACAGTCGGTGATATTGGTCCCAAATTTGGTTTCAATACGGTCGACAATGGCTTCATCCTCTTTGATCGCGTGCGTGTTCCTCACGATGCTATGATGGCCCGTTTCTCAAAGATCGACAAGGCAACTGGCAATTATATCCAACCTCCCAATTCCAAGTTGTCCTATGGTACAATGGTCTTTGTACGTGCCAACATTGTCCTCGAGTCACGTTTGGTGCTTGCACGTGCCGCTACCGTGGCTATCCGATACTCGGCTGTTCGCGCACAATTTGTGGATGAAGCCAATCCCAAAAAGGTGGATTCCAAGACGGTCGAAACACCCGTATTGGATTATAGAATGCAGCAGTATCGTTTATTCCCCATCATTGCACAGGCCTATGCTTGTCACTTTACCGCTATCGAGATGCATCGCATGTATTACGAGAACCAAGAAAAGATGGCTCAAGGCGACTTTTCATATCTTGCTGATTTACACGCTTCTTCCTCCGGTTTGAAGAGTTTGACAACTACACTTGGTGTTGCTGGTATTGAAGAATGTCGACGTGCATGCGGTGGTCATGGTTATTCCCTATTCTCTGGTCTTGGTCAATTCTATCAGGATTATTTGCCCAAGGTTACGGTAAGTGCTCTTTCGAATCTCCTTTCATCCTAGTTTTGCTCATGTCTTTTATCATAGTGGGAAGGCGACAACTACTTGCTGACACAACAAACGACTCGTTACCTATGCAAGACATTCCGTGCTGTACGTGCTAGTGGCAAGGCAAACAACTTTTCATCCCAGTACATGCTCGAATACCTTGGCAATCCTAATGCACGTTGTCCTATCACTGACAAGGCCGATTTATCCAACCCTGAGATCCTTCTTTCAGCATTCAAATTCCGTGCTGCCTTTTTGGTGGACAAGGCAGTGCATGCGATTGATGTGGAACAGCGTTCATGGAATGACATGCTTGTGGAAATTTACCGTATCTCACGTGCTCACTGCCAACTCATGATGGTCTCCAACTTTATCAATGCCGTCTTTGCTCCCAATTACAAGCACCCTGTTTTGCAAAAGGTGGCTATTCTCTTTTCATTGTCGACACTTGAGCAAGAAATGGCGGACTTTTTGGCATCGGGTTATGTGTCGCCTCAGCAATCCTTGCTGGTCAAGGAAAGATTGATCCAAGTGCTCAAGGATATTCGTCCTGAAGTCGTCTCGCTTGTCGATGCTTTTGATTTCCCCGACTTTGTGCTCCAGTCCGCATTGGGTGCCAAGGATGGCCGTGCTTATGAACGCATGACTCAAATGGCTGAGCTCGAACCACTCAATCAAGCACCCGTTGCTGACGGTTACGATGATTATATTCGTCCTCTCATTCACGCTGGCAAAGATGCTTGGAAACTCGACAAGGACGGTGTCGCTCGTCTATAGACTGATGTATAAAAAGTTTAATGTATTATGTATAATATATGCCATTTGTTCGATATACAAGGAGTCTGGTTTATTCCAAAGTTTAAAACAAAAGGGAAGAAGAAGAAACGTCTTATGTACGAATGTGAATAAAGCCCAATCATTGTGTACGTGTATTGATGTGCTTGTCGAGGAGTAAGAGAGCAAAGGAGAATCACAGGGTGGCAAAGGGTGGATCATCTCTGTACAAAGGCGGGGGAGAAAATAGCAAAGGCGTGGTTGGTGTATGCGTGGTGGTAAATGAATAGGATGTTATACCAGGATGGCGTCTTCCTTGTCGATTCCATCATCAACGCCCCAACTATTCAATAATGTAAATACACTGCCAGATTCCTTATCCTTCATCAAACTTACATTCGAATGGTCTTGTCGTCGCTGGCTGAAGCAAACATAGGAGGGCCTACTGGACACCAGCTTGTGCAGTTAACGATGCCTGTATGTCCTTCAAGCACTTCTAGTAACGTTTGATAGTCTCTGCTCCAAATGTAGACGCAGTTGTCTAGGCCACGTGTCAATCATCATCCTCACGATATGTATATGTATCCTTTCTTACCTTCACTTCCACTGATAATGAAGGATTCATCATCACCACCAAACGTTGAACGAATAACAAAGGACTTTTGTTTCTGGCCAATGTATTTCCGGATAAGTTGGCGTTCCTCAAGATCCCACAAATGAAGTTCTTGCGTCTCTGTGATGTTGGTTAAGGCATATCGGCCGTCCTGAGTAATGCTGAGAGAAGTGATGGTTCCGCTTTCTTCAATTTTGCTATATCCATATATCCATATGAGTATACCTTTGAGACGTGGTTTCATCCAAACTCTACTACTTACCCAACGTCATTTAACCTAAAGTTTTCAATGTTGTAAATTTCAATGGCCCTGTCATAGGTCATGGTCACCAGTCGTTTGCCATCCTTGGTGATTTTCATTTCCATTGTGCGTGGTGTTTGCCATCGACTCTTGATTTCACCATCAATATTCTATAATAACGGTAGTGAGTGCTTTTTTCTTTCAAGGTGAAGAGATATGGACTACACCTACCCACAAGCATATGCACTTGTCGCATCCACTCGAAATAAAATGCTCTCCATCAGGTAACCATACACATCCTGTTACTTGGTCCTTGTGCTCGTCGTAGGTATGTAGCTTTTCCCCACTCTATTGATGACCATGAATCAATGATATGAGAGAATTTCACCAGATGCATTCTCCTCTTACCATGGGATCCCACAAATAAAAACAATTCTTTTCGGTGCCACACACAAGTAACTTTGAATCATCGGGCGACCATGCAGAATATGAGGCGGCATCTTGTCCAGAAAGCACTTGGACCTTTTCAAATGTCTATCGTGCCGTATTAGCCATCTCTCTTTTTCCCGTTTTCATTCCATTTACTTGCCTCCAAATCCCAAATAATACAAGTCTTATCTTTTGATGCTGAAGACAAGTAGCGTCCACTATGCGAAAATGCTACATGCCACACCTCATCCTCATGACCTTCCAGTACACGTATAGTCGTTGATGGGAAATGAGTTCTATATTTTGCCAGTCATCAGAAAAAAAAGTAGGGAAAGATATGCTTTGTCTCTCTTACTTGTCACAAAGATGATTTTCAAACAGGGAATACTCGGCAACGCTGTTACTGTGATACAAGCAATGACGTTGTTGATATTCGAATGCTTGGTTGATAAGTGTCAATAGTCGTTCCTTTGGTATCATGGTCGATGGTGGAATGTATTCTTTAAAAATAGAGCATTAACAATATAGCTGTATGAGTCACATCATCCTCATCATTACCTTGCAGATCCACAAGCAGTTGCTGTCGTGATGATCCATCCACGCCATCCCATTGTGCTTGTGCTCGAATATCTTGAACGGATGAACAAAATATTAAACTAGACATCATTGTTTGAATATCTATACCATCATTCATTGTCTAAATTCCAGCCCCTTACATACCTTGACAAATGATGTAAACGATCAATACTTTGACCCAAGGGCGTCAATTCATTCCGTAATACATGTAAAGCCTTCATTGTTTTTTGAGCTTCGAGCAATTCCAGAAACTTTTGCTGTCGGATCAAAAATAGAGCTTGCCCGATATTCATGGTCGCTGGATTATCGCTTCCTGGGAGCATTGTCAATAGACTTTCAGCCAACGACCAGTCGCCTGCAAGGATAGCTGTGCGAAAACGAGTAACGGTATCCGATTCGAGTGCAATACCAGAGTCTTGTTCAAGGGTTTTGGCTGCATTTCTAGAGAAAGTGTGTATGCATAAGTCAAAGAGGCGCAGCACGTAAATGCATACACACACGTCTACTTACTGATATCCGAGATCATTCAGTGATTGTAATATCAGGCGAATAAGTTCTTGCTTATTGACTCGTCCAAGCATTTCCTGCTCATTGTTGGTGTTCTGTATAGATCCATTCCCTTGTTGCGATATGGCTTTGTTGTTGTTGTTGTTGTTGTTACTGCCACTGCCACCACTATTATTACTACTGCTATTGCTGCTATCGCCGTTGTCGTTGTTGTTGGCGGTGGTGGTAGTGCCGTTATGCTGCTGAGTGGCAGAGGAAGAAAGCGTTGTGGAAGCGTTTGTAATTTGCATTGAGGAGGAGGAAGAAGAGGAAGAACAAGGAGAATGGGTATAGTCCAGACGAGCTCGTTTTCGCCTTGGTCTGTTATCGGGTAAGGAGGAAGACGGACGAGATGACGATTGAGCAGCTGACGGGTCGGCTGCGGGTGGTGGCGATAACGAATCCCTGTTCGTGTTGGGCGTCTTGAAATTGGGTTCCAGTGGATAAACGAATGAGAATCTGCAACAGGTCCTGAATGCAGATTCAAAAAGTATCAATCAAGTAGTGGGTGTTGTATAAGCGTATGAGTGTGTCTGTGTGTGTCTCGAGTATGGGCTCAAGTGCTGGAAAAGAAGTGCGTGTAAAAGAGTAAAGGGAGGAGGAACAACCTTTATACGTCGATGCAGGTTTGAGTACCGCACACACACGCACATGCACACAGTATACACATGCTGACCCTTTTCCTCATACTACGATGATCTTCACATAAGAACGATATAACGTCCTCATGACCATGGGCTTGTCCATGCTTTCTCACACTTATCAACGTCATTCTTCTCTTTTCGACATCCTAATAAAGTATATAAAGGCAACCCTTACTATCTACTACTGCTGTTATTATTGCAATGCATACCAGACGAAAATGATTGAAGGATTCAGTATATAGGAATGGGTATCAGAGCATCTATAAAACGTATAATGACTTTTTGGTATAATATTCATGCATGTTCCCGCTCTTGGAAACACACACACACACACTCACGCATGCCCACATACAGCTTTGGTGTGAGCTGGGTGACACAGACTTTTGAATGCAAAACCCGACTTTGGCTGCAGACACCTTTTAGCTCCTTTCTTTCACTTATCCCCCCCACACGCACACCCGACACTCAACCTTCAACATGAAAATCGACCCAGGTGTTCTCGAAGATCAACCTAAGCTCAAGGAAATGCTTGATCAATTCGTTGGATGTCGTGATGACCGTAGTTCCTGGGAGTATTCATTATATCCATCATTGACTTTAAAACACGCTTCATCCACCAAGCTTGTGTGGGAATTTAACGTCGAAAAGCAACACTGCAACATGTAAATACAGCATCCATTAGCCTTGTCAACATCATCATTAGTAACGCATTCATACATATACTAGGACGGGCAATGTTCATGGTGGATGCGTTGCATCCCTTGTTGACGAATGCAGTGGATTTGCTGCTTTCACTCACCAAGGTACTATTACCAAATCACATGCCATTCATCACTATCCTTACATGATATATGTCGTAGGACGCAATCAATGGAAGAACTTTGGCGTATCAGTCAACATTTCAGCATCCTATTTACGGGGTATCCCTGGCGGAGAAACTGCTAGAGTGGAGGTTACTACAGAACGAGTGGGGAAAACCTTGGCCAATTTTTACGTAAAGATATTTGATGCCAAAGACAGGTTATGTTACACTGGCAACCACACTGTCTTTTGTACCGATCCGAAAATTTGATTTTCATGCAAATCGGCTATACTCTACCGAAGATACAGATTTTAGAAATCCCACGTATATCAGCTCGCGCTTAATACACTAGTAATAAACTCCCCTTTGGCTTGATCAAGTTGTTGTTTACAAGAATGTTCCATGAATCAATATAAGGAAAAGGATCAAGATGAGCAATAAATAAACGCTTGGCTTGGCCAAAAGTGATGCATGCATGCAAGTTAAGGATCGGCCTATTCCCGTATACGGGAAAGAAAAGGAGGATCATCCTTTTGGTTGATGCTCTCTCTAAATGAATCCCCCTTTTTGATATGCAAACCCGCATAATACTACAGTAATTCTTCTTGGCAATCAACCTTCTTGACAATCATATGCAATAAAGATCTTGTTCGGGCTACTAATGACATATAGCGTACCTTACTGGAAACGTGCTTTGTAATTCCTCAAGTAGTAAACCTGCAGCTCAATCTAGATGATCGGCTGCCAAGAAGTCAATTTGGTGTAATATACCACAATCATCCTTACAAGCACATTCAATTGCTTCACTAGTCTATGACTACCCCCACCTACTACTACATAATTCCTTGATTGGAAATTTACTCATCCAGATGCACCTTGTAAAACCAGTTAAGCATGTCATCGTCATCTAATATGGTATATTGTTTGAGTACCACAGCTTCGCTAATAGGCGATGACCGTATCTCGCTTCAAGCTATACATCCAGGCTGGCTGCATACAAATTACATAGGCTGCCATGGGCCTACCACGTGATGGTATGTATCTCTCATCATCCATTTGTAATTGGGATAATCGAGATCTAGCTCAGATGACGGTCGTTGGTACATGTGTCATCGAAAAGTAAAAAAAGTCCACTCTCAGTCGTTCAAGCATGATTGGTCAGGATATGCAACACGCGAGAAAGGAAATCTAAAGATTCATACAAACTCCTACCATGCCATGCCGTGTTTGCTGTACAAACTATTGGAGCTGCTTTGTAGGACAATAAGGTCCTTGTCAAACAACAACATGATCAATAAGAATGCTATGCATCGTTGAATGGCATCCTTCCTAGCAGTTGGAACATGATTGGACGGGAACATCTTTGATATCAGCCGTTTTTTTACACCACCCTCACCACCCCTTGGTAGTATAGATCATTAATGCCATTAACAGACATAACAAGGCACGTGGACGATGACTGATCAGCATACTAAAACCAGTTTTAGACTTTTTTATATAGTGCTTAAAGCATCGGGATAGGATAGTATTGTAAACGTGAGCAAGTCAAGGGGGAGAAGATGGTTCCAAAGATTGGAGTAAGCCCAAGACGGACAAAATTTGGTAAATGATCTGATTCGTTGATGATTTTGCGGAAATCAATGGTTTCAAGCTACACAGCCTGGTTTCAAAAAAAAAGACAGCCAGTGCCACTGGTGCATGTGGGTGCACGTTCCCTTTCTAATTGGCTGGATCACCATCAATGTCTCTTGTGTATGCGTGACACCATCATTCCTCACAACCACTACCAAAACCACCGGATCCAGATCATTATGCATACTCACAATAATGCTTACATTGATATTTTCATGTTGTTGTATGGATTTCCCGAGGTTGTATGCGTAGTAATAGGATGACAGAAGTTTAAGAATCGGTCATTGTTTGAAAACCCGGTGATGATTGGTTGAGCTTTAGAGTGAAGGTAATAGCTTCTACAAAGATCACCAAATTGCTTTCCTGGGATTCTATCTGAAATCCATTCCTTTCCGTCGAAAGGAGCGTGGCTCCAATGCAAAACACGATTGGGCGAGCCTTTTCTTGGATGCTACCCGAGAGCATGTCATATAAAAGCGATTCACTCCACACACACTTTGATCATCCACCAGCTTTTTTTCTTTTTCTTTCTCGGTCATCTTTTCCTCACCTTGATCAGCCAGCATCATACATTCATAGCCCAAGATGATGCAGCCTTATGATTTCACATGGATGTTCGGTGTCACCATGGTGGCCGCCTTTATTGATGCATACGGTATCGGTGCGAACGACGTAGCCAATTCCTTTGCCACTTCAGTGTCATCCGGATCTTTGACCCTTGGACAAGCTTGCATTGTTGCTTGCTTTACCGAATTCTTGGGTGCACTTTTGTTGGGTTCAGGCGTTGCCGATACCATCAAGGACGGTATTATCCAAATCGAAAACTTTACTGAAACGCCAGAGATGCTCATGATGGGCATGATGTGTGCCCTTGTTGGCTCCTTTACATGGGTGTTGAGTATGTATTTTACTATCACCTATTGATTGATCCATGTTCTCTAACATGCATGATTGATAATTAGCTGCTACTCGATTCGGCTGGCCCGTTAGCACAACACACTCAATCATCGGTGCTGTCATTGGCATGGGCATTGCTGGCTATGGTGGTGAATCCGTGGACTGGTCCTGGGATGGTGTCATCCAAATCATTGTCTCTTGGTTCCTTTCTCCTGTACTTGCTGGTGTGATTGCATCCATCATTTATATGATCACCAAGTATGCCATCTTACGTCAAGTCGACAGCGTCAAATGGGCTTTCCGCTTGGTTCCTTTGTACTTTTTCGTCACTGTGTTCATTGCCGTCTTGTACATTTGCTTCAAGGCCCCCGGTGCTAAATCTTCTGGTCTCCTCATTGAGCATGTTGTCGGTATTGCTCTTGGCTGTGCTGGTGGTGTGACAATCCTTACCTATCTTTTGCTTATGCCTTGGTTGCGTCGTGTGGTCATTGAGCACGAGGATTTGCGATACTATCACATCCCCATTATCTGGTGCGTTCCCAAGCGTCCTATGCCTACTGAAGATCTTGAACGCAAGGATTCAGTGACCACCGAAACCCGTGAAGCCCTTGAAGATGATGTTGACAATGAAAAATCAGCTGCTGCCACTGCTACTGATGCTGATGCTACTACATCCAACAAGAAGCTGCAAGATGACGATGATGTTGTTGAGACAACTCAACCCGCTGAACAAACCGAGGACAACAAATGGACATTGCAACGTATCAAGAAGAAGGTGATGGCTGTATTGCTCCATGGTATCAACCAAGACGTCCGTAACCTCAACAATGACCGTATCAAAAAGATCCATGCCCATGCTCAACTTTACGAAGATGATACCGAGTACATGTTCTCCTATCTTCAAGTCCTCACTGCTATTGTCGCTTCTTTTGCTCATGGTTCCAATGATGTTTCCAATGCTGTTGGTCCTTTGGCTGCTGTCTTTGACATTTGGCAAACTGCTTCAGTGAACAGCAAATCGCCTGTACCTATTTGGGTTCTCGCTTATGGTGGTGCTGCTATTGATATTGGTCTTGCTACCATGGGTTATCGTTTGATGCGATCGATGGGTAACAACATTACCTATGTGACTCCATCACGTGGTTTCTCCGCTGAATTGGGCGCCTCTCTCACTGTGCTTACTGCATCCCAATTGGGTCTTCCTGTATCAACCACGCATTGTATTACTGGTGCTATTACTGCTGTCGGTCTTTGCAACGGCAACTGGCGTGCCGTCAACTGGAAAATGCTTGCCTTTGTCATGTTTGGCTGGATTGCCACTCTCCCCATTGCTGGTTTGGTCTCAGGCTTGCTTTTCGCTTTTGCTGCATACGGCCCCTCCTTTGTTTATCTTCGCTAAATTGTTCTACTATTTCCCCCCAACACACACACACACCCATTTTCCCCCCATCCATGTATGAATGTGTATATATAATATCTCCTGCCATAATGCAAAATGTCATTTATAATATACTCTTGTCTCATTATTCATTTCATTTTTCATTGTTGGTACTTGCATGATGATGGTCTATTTGAGCAAATCAAGTCATCTCGTGACATCTGAGTATGGATCGCCTGGTTCCACAGCAATCTCATTCACATCGAATGATGGAAATAAGAGTAAGGTTCTTAACCATACTTCATGATTACACTTTTTGCCACCATTGATGATCAGTGTTATGATGGGATTAATGAAAAACGCCCAAAATGCTCCAGCACCTCCAGTGATTACCAGCATTATTGGTCGTTTCCGTATGCTCCCATGTTTGGAAACGGGTAATAAACAGAGGAATTCAATCCATATTTATCGTAACACTGCTATGAATGTACAACAGACCCCGAGCTATGCCATAAAGATAACGACTTTCATCTTCAGCAATCTTGTGCGTGATTCACACATGTCACTATACTACCACGCTATTTATCGTCGGTTGTTGTCATCGTGTTGTAAAGGGAGGAGAGGTGCATGTGTGTGTGTGTGAATATATATCTATCATGCTATGCAATGCACATGAAATCAAGGAGGGCATCAAGAGAGAGAGCTATTTTGCACAGATGAAAAAAGGGAGCGGTTTGTTTTCTTTTTTCTCTCAAGCTAATGGCTTAAGGTGGCAAGTGCGTATGCAAATGTGGTTGGATGGTGGAGGTGGAAATATTGTTAGCCCCGACCACACGTATTAATGCAGCAACCGGCTTGGTTGCACAACACCAGCAACGTTTTCCTTGTTGCTGCAACGACGATTACAAGAAACAAGTAGACGCAAGTTAATTATATTATGAATGTATATCTCTTTTTTATTTCTCCTTTACAAAAGGGATGATGCGTTATGTTGTGTATGTGTGATATGGTTTGGCATAAAAGAGTCAACCAAGGGGGGAGAGAGGAAATGGAAGGGGGAAAACGTCATGACGCAGTATTATGTTAAGTGTCGCAGCAGCAACAGCAGCAGCAGAGACTGATGATGATATGACCAAAAGTGAAACAAACTCCCTTTGGGCAACGGGCGTTCCCAGGTAAGGCAACAGTGTGTGTCTAGATCTGAGTATTATAGATAGGGAATGGGAGATTGCATATATAAACGGGATGAACAGGCTGCATTTTGTTTGTTTTTTCTTCACCTTTTTTTCTTTACTCCCATCTCAACCCCTCTCTCCTTTGTCATTTCTGGAGGCTCCCTCTCTATCTCTTTGCATCGTATCGCTCATCCATTCTCTATATACAACTGCAACACATTCATCATGCCAGCAGCAGCAACTGCCGTCAACAACAACAAGAGCGACATTGAAGCCAAGAAGCTGGCTGCTGTGAGTGGCCCGCTCAGCGAGGTTGAGACCAAGAAGGCAAAGGATTTGCTTTCCTCTCTCTCATCCGCATCCGATTCCGATCGCGATTCTGTCGCCGAAGAACTCGCTGATTTCGTCTCTACTCATGGCGTTCAATCTCTAAAGCAATTCAACATTATCGATAGCGTGAACAAGAATCTTAGCAACAAGAAGAATGCTGGTGCTCGTCAAGGTGCTATTGCAGCGATCAAGGCTTTGACCAACAAGAGCTTGGGTGGCCAACTTGAGCCCTATCTTGTGCCTTTCCTGACATCCTTGTTGGAGTTGCAAGCCGACAAGCAAGCAGCCACCAAGCAAGCCGCAGCAGAAGCAGCCAAGAACCTTGTGGTGCAAGTCAACGAAAACGCAACAGCTGTCATTGTCCCCTATTTGTTGCAGGGATTAGGCAACTCGTGCAAGTGGCAAACAAAGACATTGGCTTTGTCTCTTTTGGATGAACTCGTCAAGCTCAAGGCTAAGGCCTTTTTCCATACCATTCCTGATGTCATCCCTGTCGTTTCTGATTGCATGTGGGATACCAAGGCTGATGTCAAGAAGGCTGCTACTGCTACCATGGGCAACATTTGTGGTCTCGTTGAAAACAAGGATATCGAGCGTTTCATTCCTGCTGTCATTGCTTGCATCAACAAACCGGAGAATGTACCTGAAACCATTCATTTGCTTGGTGCCACCACCTTTGTCCAAGAAGTCGATGCAGCTACCTTATCCATCATGGTGCCCTTGTTGAGCCGTGGCTTGGCTGAACGTGCTACTCCCATCAAGCGAAAGTCGGCTTTGATCATTGACAATATGTGCAAGCTTGTGGATGATCCTGAAGTCGCTGCTCCATTCTTGCCACTCTTGCTCCCAGCTTTGGAAAAGATCCAGGATGTCGTCGCTGATCCCGAGTGCCGTGGTGTCGTTCAAAAAGCACTTGCTACTTTGCAACGTGTTGGCACTTCCAATGTCGAGATCTTCACCAAGGCTGACAAGGCTGATAAGGTCACCAACGTGGTTCATGAATTATTGCCTGCCAAGGTCGATGACTTTTACGGTGTTTCTGTAAAGTACCTTTGTGATGTGGCTCTTGCGTTGTGTGTGGCCAAGAACTTTTTCAAGGACACGTGGGTGCAGGCGTTGCCACCCTACATCAAGGCTTTCCTCTCGGCTGGTGATGCTGAAGCTTTGGCAAGCAAGGCTCTTGACAAGTGCGAAGAAGCTGTGACTCCCAAGGATCCTGAAGAAGATGACGAAGAAGGAGAAGATCTTTGCAACTGTGAATTCTCTCTTGCCTACGGTGCCAAGATCTTGCTCAATCGCACTTCCCTTCGTCTCAAGCGTGGTCGTCGTTATGGCTTTTGTGGTCACAATGGCTGTGGGAAATCCACTTTGATGCGTGCTATTGCCAATGAACAAGTCGAAGGCTTCCCTCCAAAGTCCGAGCTCAAGACCGTTTACGTGGAACACGACATTGATGGTTCTGAGTCTGATACGCCTTTGGTTGATTTCATCATTGCATCTGAAGGTGTTGAGACAAAGGAACGTGAAAAGGTGGCCCAGATCTTGCGTGATTATGGCTTCTCTGAAGAAATGGTGACTTCACACACAATCAGCTCATTGTCCGGTGGTTGGAAGATGAAACTTGCTCTTGCTCGTGCCATGCTCATGAATGCGGATATCTTGCTTCTTGACGAACCTACCAATCACTTGGATGTGGTCAATGTTGCTTGGCTCGAAAACTACTTGCTTGGTTTGAAGAGTGTCACTTCCATCATTGTGTCCCACGACTCTGGCTTTTTGGATCACGTGTGTTCAGACATCATCCACTATGAGAAGAATTACAAGCTCAAGCGCTACAAGGGCAATCTTTCCGAATTCGTCAAGAAGGTTCCTGCTGCAGCATCTTACTATTCATTGGAGGCATCCCAGATCAACTTCAAGTTCCCTGAACCTGGTTATCTCGAAGGTATCAAGACCAAGGAACGTGCCATCCTCAAGATGAAGAACGTCGACTTCCAATATCCTGGCACCGCTCGCAAGCAGCTCAAGAACATCAGCATGCAGTGTTCACTCTCATCCCGTGTGGCTGTCATTGGTCCCAATGGTGCAGGCAAATCCACTTTGATTCGACTCTTGACTGGTGAGATGGAAGCCAACACTGGTACCGTTTGGAAGCATCCCAACTTGCGTATTGCCTATGTTGCCCAACACGCTTTCCACCACATTGAGAAGCATCTTGACAAGACCCCCAACGAATACATCCAATGGCGTTATGCTACTGGTGAAGATCGTGAAGAACTCGACAAGGTGGATCGTCAAGTCACTGAAGAAGAGGAGAAGCAAATGAGCCAAACCTTTGTGATTGAGGGCGAGAAGCGCGTTGTTGAGGATATTGTTGCCCGTCGCAAACTCAAGCAGTCTTATGAATACGAAGTCTCATGGGTTGGCAAGTCATCTGTGGACAATACCTGGATCTCTCGTCAAAAGCTTGAACAAATGGGCTTTGGAAAGAAGATTGCTGAAGTCGACTCACAAGAAGCTGCAAAGTCTGGTCTCAACCGCCCTCTCACTGCCAAGGAAATTGAGAAGCATTTGGATGAAGTTGGTTTGGAACCTGAATTTGCTACTCATTCTCGCATTCGTGGTCTTTCTGGTGGTCAAAAGGTCAAGTTGGTCATTGGTGCTGCCATGTGGAATCGTCCTCATATGTTGGTGCTTGACGAACCTACCAATTATCTCGATCGTGATTCCCTCGGTGCTCTTGCTGGTGCCATCAAGCAATACGGTGGTGGCGTTGTCATTGTTACTCACAACCGCCAATTCTCTGAAGCACTCTGTGGTGAAGTCTGGAAGGTCGATAATGGTGAGCTTGTCGCATCAGGTCACAACTGGGTCTCTGGCAATGGTACCACAGCCATCAAGGAGGAAGAGCAAGAAGACATGGTTGATGCTCAAGGCAACACTATCAAGGCTGTCAAGAAGAAGGAGAAGTTGTCTTCCCGTGAATTACGCAAGAAGAAGAAGGAGCGTATGGAACGTCGCAAGCGTGGTGAAGAGGTGTTCTCTGACGAAGATGACTGGTAGATTATGTATGAGTGTCCCCCAATTCTTGTTGTTATTTTTCTTCACATCTTTCTTTATTGTTGTTTGCTTCATATTCATTACCCCCCACATCATTATCCCATTTTGCTTCAAATACAAAAAACTTTTTAGTTACCTGATATCTTGGTTTGGATGTTTACATGGTGATTTGGAATGGGAAGAAAGGGTAGTAGTAATCATCCATTTGACGTATACTGGATACAGTGATGCATATGTGGGTGCACATGATATATATTGACGCACCCATGCTTTATTTTGCCATTGCATTGTTACACCAGGATGCCTCATTGAGAACAAAGCGTAATACCTCCTGTCTCTAATTTGTCATAGTAAACTAGCCAGCATATGCTGATCCATGTAGATCACACGCATCAGCATTCGGGTATCCTTATATTACAATAACTTGGTTATATCTTCGAGCATCATAACACGGTTAATATATATGAGCATCGCCTGCTGTCAATCCATCTTTCACTTTTTATTATGTATTAGCTTTCAAGCAGCAATGTTCATCCCCAGCGAAGGATGCATCATGAAGAGTGAGTGGTATGGCCTTTGAATACCATAAAGCGGATCCTAAATTATCAATCAACCATCTGTACCATATGCCGTTTGTACATGCCCCTTAAAACCATGTACCTGACTTTGGTGTCAGTCATGGTCCGTGCGCTCCAACGTCTATGCAGCTCCACGCTGTAAAGCATCCAAAAGTGATACGGAACCATTACTTGTCATACACATATCTTGATCCGTATTCTTTATTCAACGCTGTTTACTTGCTTCCACGAAGGCAATCGCCGTCATCCATTTATGCAGCAACACGTCAAGGCACGTGTGTGAGTGTGTGTGTAACCACCACATGCCATTTCACTCACTTCCTCCTCAACTTGTCTATAGTGCTCTCGAGCTCATCCATTAGCAGCACACAGCTCCACCACGCTTGACGTATAGTAAAAATATAAAGACGCCCATAACTAAAATTTTTACAATGAAACGTGGGGTATTCACTCAATGAAATATGTCGAAGAATAGCACATGGTAGATAGGATGTTTATCAAGTAGTAAGTAAAGGAATAGCATTGCAAATTGAATAATGTATGGGTGGTCTACATAGAGTCATAAGGGATAATTGTGTCATTCTATTCTTAGTTGTTACTGTCAATAGCATCCTTGATCCATGATTGTAAAACAGTTGCTGCATGCATTGACTTGAGTATTCCGTTTGCGTCTGCAGTGATCAACTATCCTTCGTCAAAGATAAACGTCCACTCGCAATCCCATACTATCCATCATCATCCTCAGCCGTATCCACTTGACGTGATCCATAGTTCTTGCTGACAGCATTCCATGTACCAAATCGTATTCCAGGTTAACTCATCATTGTGCTTGACGGCATCCGCCCATCCATAACCATTGCACATCCAATATCTTGGCCGAAAGAGCCTTGTGGTCATTTCCTTTTCCGTACGGCGGTTCGTGTATCTCTTCCATCGCAGCTCAACCAGGTGAAGATTACTTGTATTGCGGTGTACTTGATAGTTGATATGGCATCCCATCCATTGTAATCCGTATGTACCAAAGAAAGTTGCTGCAAGTAACTTGAGACAATGGAGTAAAAGACATTGATAATAGGAACTGCTGTTACCTTTGGTCGCGGGAGAGAAGTGTGCAAGAACGTGCGTTGTAGTCGAGTGACAAGGCTGTGAATGCTGTTTGAGACAATGGAGTAAGACCTTGCAAATGCCAACTGTTGGAATGAATGCTGTTACGATTGGTTGTGGCAGAAGAGTGTGCAAGAGAAGGCGAGGTGTCAAGGAAGGCACGTGTTTTAGCAGAGTGAAAAGAAGGCTGTGTAGACGCCATGAACACACCACTCAGTCAAAGGCTTTCGGATCAAAGCAAGTGTAGGGTTGACATGATGGGTTAAAGTAGGACAATCGATCGCAGGTGGTAGTTGTACTTGAATGGGGCAACAGTTGAGAATGGGAGAAAAGGGAAGAAGCTGAGAGTGGAAGAAGTGGAAATTAAATAGGCCAGGCACTGTCATGCAAATCCATGCGCACTGTAATTTGATCCATGATATTGAGATTGCTCCCCTTGACTTCAAACTTGGTCAGAAGATGTATTCGGGCATGCTGATCAACTTTGTATTAATAAAGAACCCATACTTCATTTAAAAGTTTTGAATGGGAGGGCATAATGTGGGGTTTACTATGATGGGCGGAAATTAGGAAAGCGCCGGATTTATGAAAAAGTCAATTAGTATGTACTTTCTTGGGATTCCCCATTTCGAATCTGAAACTTGGTAAGCAGGTTCTCTGAGTCATGCTGATCACCTCCATTCATTTAAAAACCGTATGCTTCATTATGATGTTTCAATGAATCGGGCGTTCCAAATATAGGGCGGACGGAGCGCAAGTAGGGTACATAGTGCACACCCCCGCGGTTACCCACCTCCATTGTGAAACTTGGTCAGGCCGTGGGCTTCGACATGCTGATGAACTCCATTCAATTAAAAACCATACGCTTCATTAGGAAAAGTTGGATGCGGGCGACCGACGATGAACGCACGAAAATACATGTAGGTTGGACGGCCCCATGACTCGAGATTCCCTTTCTCAAATATGAAACTTTCACACAACGTGCACTTGGACATGCTGATCAGTTTCGTTCTCATAAAGACCTCATGCTTCATTTGAAAATCTTGAAAGCGAGGGTATAATAGGTAATTGACTATGAAGGACGGAAATCCCGCACCCGACGAAATTCATGAAATGTCGATTAGTATGCAGTACCTTGGGATTCTCCATCTCAAACTTGAAACTTGGTATGAAGGTTCTCTGAGTCATGCTGATCAACTCCATTCATTTAAAAACCGCATGATTCATTATGATAATTTTAAAGGGGGACAGTCCTGATGTAGGAGAGACGATGAACGGACGGCCAACATCCCCGATTTTGCCCACCTCGACCATGAAACTTGCACACAGGTGCTGTCAATCACGATGAGCAACTTTGTTCTATGATGGATCCCACGCTTCATTGCAAAGTTTAGAGCTACAGGCACTTTTATGTTTTTACATATGCTGTAAGCATAATGCTATATGACACGTGGTGTTTGTTCATTGTCAAGTATCATTATCGTTGGTCACCAGGTCACCGAAAATTGTGACCAACCCCGCCAAATTTTTGGCAGGGTCACAAGCGGGGGTAGGCAAGATACCTGCGTAAAATTGCGCCAAAGCGCAATATACCACAGGTACCCTATACCGTTGGTCACAGAATAGCACATAGCTAATTTTATATGATTGATGATATATAAAATGACTACATATTTTGAAGGTACTACATATGGATCATTCATCAATGCTGGAGGAGCCTACTAACACCTATGTTTGCCTAGTTGAATATATACAACGGATGTATGCCACGATATGTGATAGATAAACACTTAATAGCGTCCTTGTATTATACACGAGATGACTAGCGTTGATTTATTCAATGTATGATGTTATGGATATTCTATTACTTTCTTTCACGTGTGTGTGTGTGTGTGTGCGTCCTGTGCGTCTGCGCGCGAGCTAAGCATCCAATCCTAAATGCCATGCATGACCAGTTAGACGATGTTCAACGTAATAACGCTATTCATAATCCAAACCTTGCATAATATCCAACACATCTCTCTTGGTGAATTCCTTTTGCAATCGGTCCATTGACCATCCATTCTGAGCACGACGCTCGTCTAGACGAGAAGCTGCTACATCTTTACCAACACCTTCATCATTGCTGATCTTTTCAATTGCTTTGATGATTTTCATGCGTCTGCTAAACCTTTGACGAGCTACACAATCGCATTAGTGTTTAGCAATGATGACACGCAAACCTGCATACCTTTGCCTCCGCCAATCAGTATTAAACCTTGCTTCGAGATCTTTTATTGCTGGAGACCCAAGGAGAAGACCTGTATCCCATTCCTTCCACGCTTGCATGACGTTGTCAACAAGTTTAATCTCATAATTTTGATCAGTGCTGATGTTGTCGGAGGTGCTGGTGTTGCTGTTGCTGTTATCATTGTTATCATTAATGCTGTTGGTGTTGCTGCTGCCAGCGAATGTTGGTGCAAAAGAGGGATCATTGATACTATTCGCTAAACCAGCTAACCCTTGAAAAAGACGTTTGATGCCTTGTCATTGAGTTAGGAAAAGCACAATGACTATGGCCCATGTTTGATTCACTTACTCTGCTCCGTATTACATGCAGCCACCCTAGCTTGCTGTGCCTCGTGAAAATGTTGTTCTAAACGACTTTCAATACCATCGATTCTTCCTCCTAAGTCTGAGAGTCCATTTGCGATGATAGGTGCCACTTGATGGAGATGAGTTTGTTGCGGGTTGGATTCTGTACGTGATGCAGTCAAAAGCTGTTGTTCGAATTGTAAAAACTCTGGATCTTCAAACAAGGCGTGGTTGAATAATTTGGATGTACTTAGATGAGGGAGATCACGCAACATA